>MU226277.1:2342417-2353266 GCA_018584345.1 Thuja plicata | reverse complement strand
GAGCTGAACTCATTAAGGACTCATATCAGCAGGATAGTGTCCATTTTAGTGATTCCTTAGAGAGTGAATCAATTAGGTTACCCCTCCTGAAATCAAAAGGAAGAAGGATGAAAGTCCTTGTCTCATTATTTCATGTTATCAAAACCATAGCCTAGCTTATAATACTCTGTTTCATATCAATCATTGCAATCTCTAAAGTATTTTATAAGTTGTTACAGTGAGGTTTTAGGTGCATAACCAGTGAATGAAATAATCCACCAAATACATAGGCTAAAGTTTCAGTAATATTTAATAGGTAATACCTGCCTGAGTCTTTGGAGCTCAAAAAAGGAGGTGATAATAGGAATCCCCAGTGTTATCAAAAACCTCATCAATTAGCCTTTCTCTTTCCTAAAAGAGGTTGCATTCAAGTATATGAGGTATACTGTCATCATTAGGTAAGTGTTGCAAGAAAAAGAGCTAACATATTGGAAACTCTACTGGGGAATAGAGATTATAAATTCTTGTTAAGAATTTTAGAATATCTCTAGGGGAAGTCAATAGTAAGACAGTTATAGAGTCATGTGTTGCAAAAAGATATATTCCTTAATATTTACAAGGTGAGTCAAGTCTGTCTGTTTGTTCCTGCAAAAGTGTCTGAAAGTTGCAAGTTTCTCCAAGATAGTTTCCACCCAATCTCACTACTGGTGAGTGGTGAGTCTGAGCTCTAATTTGCACCAGTGTGCATGTTAAAGAAAGATTACAAAGAAGGTGAACTTGCAGTGACAGTGACATAATATATTATACATGTTTTGAAGCTGATTTAAAGGTGTTTTCAAAGCACACATTCTTCCAGCTGCTCATGTACATCCAAGTATTTCACAAATTTTTGATAGTTTTCCTTATCAAGTGATTATAGCACTAAAGAAAAAAGGAATCAGTTGGAAAAGAAGTTTACATATTTCAAGTTTTTACTTGCATTTTTGCAAAATCTGAATGAGATGTGTAATAAATGAGAGTGGCAGTTTGTAATCTTTTTAACTACTAAGATGTCATATTCTTGTGATTGGAGGGGTAGTGATTTGTATGGAGCAATTAGTTTTGAGGGTATCCTTGGATATCCGAATCATATTCCATCAAAGGTTAGGGAGTATTTGCTAAAGTTTACTGGTTTTGGTGAACAATCAGCTGAAGATCATTTAAAAAAATTTTCTGACCTGACAGATAGCCATAACATTTCACATGAGGATATATTGATGAAAATTTTTGTAATATCCTTAGTTGATGTTGCAAGAGATTGGTTTAGGAATCTACCTCATGGCTCAATAGAATCCATGGAAGCATTAGAGGCTTGATTTATTAAAATATTTAGTGATTTTGAGCAGTCTAGTGATGCAGAGCAGTATGAGGATAGGGAGCACAGTGATCAACAAGACATATCTGAATTAAAAGATCATGTATCAGAGTTTGTTCTTGTCCAAGAAGAGATAGCTATGTTGAGGCAAAGGCTTCAAGAAAAGGTGGTATTACTTTTACAATAAAACATGAGCAGAGAGGAAGGATAATCACCAAATCATTTCTACATAAGATTTGTTGGTAAGCTAAAAGGCTACGGTATCATTTTTTGTCCTCAGGAGTATGTATGGGTTGAGTTATTTGTTCAAATTTGTTTCCCTCATACATGTAAGTTATCAATTTCTCAGAGGGAAGAATTTTTTCGGAAAGTTATAGAATGGATAAAGGGTTTAGAGGATGCTTCTTCTAAAGATATATATGATGTTGAAAACAATGATATTGAATCTGATTTTTCTGAGATTATTGAAGAATCTAACGATAAATCTGACAGTGAATCTGAACTTAATGATAGTGATAAAGATGAATGTATTTTTAGTGATGATGAGGAGTCTATTGCTGGTGAAGATATTGCTGACATTGATAGTGTAAATAAGTTTTATGAGCAGTAAGACAATGAGAAAGATATATGCAACTAGCAAGAAGACAATTATGATGCAGACGTGAGTGTTTGTAGTGAGGACTTTACACAAGAAGATATGATTTCAGAGGTTTCACTACAAGACTTCAACCAAGAAAAAATTTGTAGTATCATACAAGAAGACAATGAGGTAATGGATGTAAATGATGACAATGATTCACTGCATAGTGAAGAGATTTCAAAATTATTGTCTTGTGAATATCTCAGATTTTCAAAGAATGATAGACTTCAATTTCAACATTTCACACATATTGAATTTGACAAGGAATATGTATCAGATGTTCAAAGTTGCGATACTAATATTTATAATTTTCCTTGCACTTCTTTTTCACAAGGTTACAACATAATTCATTTTGATTTATGAAATGATGATGTTTTCAGTGTGGTTTCAGATTCAATAGATGTGGAAAATCCAAATATGGAGTTAAGTACTGATTTGGATAACAATGAGGATTTTGAATCTTGTCTTGATTTTAAATCTACCTTTGAACCATTAAATGATGGTCAATCAATGGCTTAAGTTTCATTGGAAAACATTCAATGTGCTAGTATTTTCCCTCCCACCCACCACTTTGCTTTGAGTTTGTTTGATGATAATAAGGTGCAGGATGCCTTTCTTGTTAGAAAGAAGATTTATGATATGCAAGGTGCTCCTATTTTTGATGTTGAGATTGTTGCTCCATATCCTAAGATGATTTATCATGATATATTTGATGAATGGCCTAAGTTTGATGATCATTTTCCAAGTGATAAAGCCTCTCAGATTTTGCATAAAGATCAAGGTATGTTTTCTTTTGAGAGGAAAATGATGGATGTGAATGGACCTAATGATGCTTTCCGAAGCAGTATGAAAAAGGTTGAGTATCCCTCCTTTCAGTTGAATGGTGAGTTTTTAACTTGTGGTTTACAGATGAAAGATGATAAAAGTCACAGACATCAAAGTAGGTTCTTATCTAATGAATGTGACATATATATGCCGCAAATTTTTTATGATGAAAATTTTCCTAATATTTATGGAAGCTCATATGAAGAATATGTAGATTTTTTTTCATGTGATGAGTTGATACATGATGACAGTGGATTGGACCAAACAGATAAGAGTGGTATTGTTATCATATTTTTGAAACATGGGGCATGAAGCTTTGTGTTTGACAGAGGTAAGAGTTGATCTCAGTTTTGGGGCTTTGGGCCTCTTGTAGATAGTGGACATATCATATAGTTTCTTTCCCTTTCAGTTGTGTGTTTTCTTTCAGTAAGAGGTTTCCCCATTTTTTGAAAAGTTTTGAGAGGTGAAAGTTGAAAAGAAGAAAGTGGAAAAGAGATAAAATATGATTTGAAGTTTTAGGGTGATCTACTACTCCAGAGATCTGTGGTTCTCAGTATAAACTTGTATTTAACCATCCTCAGTCAAAGACACTGTTGGTACTCCCAAATTTGGAACAAATTTGGAGTGACCATGTTGAAATTTTCAGATAAGCTAGGTGAGTACCCTTAAAAATTTTGTGAGAGGGCTCAGTTAGAATGCTTGAAAAAGATACCCTGGTGATTTTCATCAGATATTACTTGAGAAGAGGGTTCAATACCTTCCATTTTGCATATGCAGTGGGTTCCAACTCCTAAATTCCAAATCTGACATGTTTAGGGAGTAGTCATTTTGAGGTGGTTACCTAATTCTACATTTTGCTAAAGTGTCATTTTATTGTCTAAGGCCTAGTTTGCTTCTGAATATCTTGCACCCTGTTGAGTTTCATAAGTCACTACTTTGGGAATGTGTTACATGCATATTAGAGAGCTTATGGTTTAGATCTTAGGTCATGATCAATCCATTTGATAAGTTTCCATATTCCCCAAAGTTGGTTGCTCAGAACTTTTTGCATCGTTGTTCTGCTCAAAAATCTGAATAGCCCAGTTTGACAGGTTATAACTTTTGACCAGTTGGTTGAATTGAGAAAATTCCTTTTGTACCATGTTACAATGGTCACATACTTCATATTTTCTAGTTTCCAGATCATGATGAATCCATTTGAGAAATTTGCCAGTCTGATTCTGTTGGCACTTTGTTAAGTTTCCCAAAGGTGTTGAATGTAGATTTCTGAATACCTTACTTTGAAGCCCAGCATCTTTGATTAGATGGATAGGTTTGACATCATGGTGTATTCTTAGGTATTGTAAGCATGACAATGAACCAATATTTCCAGCTTGTAAATTCCTATGAAATCAGATGACAAGTTTTCTAGAACCATTCTGTTAGTGAATAATTCTGATTTCCTGAGTATTCAAGTACAAAATTGCTAAGTTGTCCACTTTGAGGTCTTTAAAATGTATACCCGGTTGAACATTTTCAATAATCGAGTTGTCCCTCATACTAAAAACATAAGAGTGTACTTACCTGAAGAGTCTTAGATTCCTCCCAATCCATTTATCCACTTTGCCAGAGGTTTTCCATTTCTGATATATTAAAGTTTCACTGAAAATATAGAATTCAGAATTAAATGACATACTTTATGGTTTCCCTGTTTGCACCAGGTTCAAGGTAAAGTGTAATTGTAGGATGTTCTGCATTTTAAACCTAGAAATGAACTCCTTTGAAGATTTCCATATTTTGATCAATCCAGTTGATCACTTTGCTTCGCTATTTCCAAATTCAGTTTCTACTTTTTCACTGCGTTAAAATTCAAAAAAGTGTTAAGATGCTAATATTTGCAAATTGGTATCAGTTGAATAGTTTTCTTTTAGGGTAAGATAGTTGAGGATTCATGTTCTACATATGAAATTGAATCTAGGTTCAGAGATCAAGTTTCTGAACTTTGATTTTAGTGACCTTATGAATTCAGTTTTACAGGCATTTTATTCGGTTTGCAGTGCAGAAAAGAGTTAAGTTTGCAAAATGGTCATTTTTAGGAAGTGATAACTTTTGATCTGAAATTTGTTTCCAGGATTAGATTATGGGACCATTTTCATTTCATATGAATTTACTATTTTACCTAATGGTGAAACTTCAGAGCTCGAGTTAGTTATTTTGCATTGGCCTATCTGGTTGAGATTTATGCTGATTCAACATTGTCACTTACATAGTGTTCTAGAAGTGCTAAGTTTGGTCAGTTGCATATTGTACCCGGAAGATGAATCGTCAGAAGTCATCTTTTATGCATAGTTATTGTAGATGAATGAACCTTTTTCCAGGTATCATGGTCGAACTGCTTGTTCCAGTCAAATTTTTGAGGCCGATTCCGAAGGCCAAACACTGAAAATGAGATCAAATTGCAAAAGGGAAAAAGGGTTATTTTTCATTTGGTCATTAGTTTGATTTTGAACCAAAAGATATTTTTGGTTTTTTAGAAGTATATGTAAGATCTAGGATTATCAAGCACAGGGGTATAAATTTTGAAAACGTGGATGAGCGACATACAGTTTGCAAGTATCAAAGCATAAAAAGGGGTTTTTATCGGATGGTGTAGTTGTGGTTGATTTGATAACCATGTATGCATAAATGGAAGCTATGAACAAAGCATTGACAACCATCAAAGCTCGAACCAAATGGGGGTAGCAATGAATGAATTTTGCAATGAGATTTCGCAAGTCTATGCGTTAATGGAGAGTTATGGGACACATTCCAACTGTGTATGCTCTGTCTTTCGCAATCTGCTAGTCTCATACCCCTCGAAAGGATTGAATATGTTACCTAGTGAACTTGCACAAAGCGTTGATGGTCAAGATCATTTGAGCATTACTCTTATGGACGTATATTTGCAAGCAAGCATGATGACAAATGGGAAAGATGTACATTTTCATCATGGTCATCAAATAGAATTACAAAATGTGGTCTCATAGTTTGAAATGATTGCAGAATATGAACAAAATGGATTCGTTGGTTAGACTTTAGAAACTTTCAAGCAATGCAAAGCGGCTCATGTAAAGCCAATTCCACAATTTTTCCCATCATGCTTGCTTGCGCAAACTAAAATGGAGTTGGATGAAATATGTAGATGAGCACATTTGGAGCCAGATGTGAGCACTTCACCAAACAAGTCAAATGCATTGAACAATGCCGGTATGGTTGATCCTTCTAAGCTTCTTGCAAACATTGAAGCACAAATAGTGAAAGAAAAAGAAGATGTACTCAGAAAGAAAGAAATAATGGAAAAAATAGATAAGTGGCTTGCTGCATATGAGGAGTAAAGCTGGCTGGAAGACTACAGTAGAGATGAGAATAGATACAGCACTAGTTGAGGTGCTCACATAAACCTCAAATGTGCTTAGTGGGCATGAGTAACTGTAACCAAAATTCCTGCTATTGTTGAAAATTTGAAGGATAAAACACATGTTTGTGAAGAAGAAAAAGGGACACCTTTCCTATATGATGGTGTCTGTCTATTAGTAATGCTGGAAGAATACACTTTATTGAGGCAAGAACACGAGGAGGAGAAGCAAAAATTTTGGGATCAGAGGCGGTTACAAGAACAATTCCTTCCAGAACAGGAAGCTATATTTGGATCTAAACCAAGTTTGATAAGATTAATAGCTTTAAGAGAGGTCAGGGTTTGCGAGAAAATGGAAGCACAACACCTACAAATTGACACATTTCACTTGGAGGCTCTATGCTTTCAGGAAGTTATGATCACACTATACGGGGAAATGTGTTTACTCCTCGTCAGAATGAAATTGGCAAATATGAAACCACAGGGGGCTGCGTAGGAGACAAAAGGGTAAGTTTTTTTAAATGCATTCAAAGGCTAGAGTATCTCAGGGGAGTTTGCGTAGATATGGAAGTGAGATTTTTTGAAGTTTTAAGTTAAATTTGCAAATGTAAAACCATGAAGAGGGGCGCCTAGACCACTGGAAGATGTTCACGGTCTCCATTTGCAAAGATATGAAACTATTGATGAGCAGTTCTGCTCAGAGACCCTCTAAAAACTTGAAAATATGAAAACACGATATCCCACATTACCTGTGTAGTGTCATTTTTTAGTATTTATATACTAAAGAGCTAACTTACATAGTAAATAAGTGAGCCCTGTTGGTTAATAGTTTGTCCTCCCTTAAGATTCATAATCTCTGACTCCTCAATACACCCAAGGTGAAAGAACAAAAGGATGTTTACCAACAAATGGGTCAGTGTATGTTATCTATCACTTCCCTCTGAATTGATAGGTACAACTCCTTGATTGTGTTTGATATGCAATGAATGTGTCTTTTTATTGATCATCAGGTTATCTCTTAGAAGTTTTAAGCAAAATTCTTGTAGACACAAACAATTCAAGAAAGGATAATGTTTAATCTATATTTGAATCTAATCTACGTATTCTAGAAATTCATATTCTACTGAGGAGAACAGGAGCAGAATCATACATGGACAGCAAATAGAATTTCTTATGCTGCAACTTCTAACATGGAATAGAATCCAAGCAAGAACTACAGTTCCACACACAATTGTACTCTCTATTCTGATGCACCTAAGTTACTGAATGAATAGGAGAAGAATTATACATGAGAAGTAAATGGAATCACTCTCACTGCAACCACTAACATGAAATAGAATTCAGTAGAAAAATGCAGTTTCACATACAATTGTTCTATCTATTCAAATGCAAATGAACCACTAAAATGGAGCAACAAACATGAGAAAAAGCCTCTGTAAATAGAATCACTTCTGCTTCATTCACAAGTTTGCCGACCTTGTATATTGAATTATTTTTAGCCTTTATAGAGTTTACAATACATCAGGCTTCTAAGAGCCAATGACCTTCCCTCTTCATGGAATACAAAGAGACAGAATACAAAGAGAAAGACTTTTCAAGTCTGAGAACTCGAACAGTCGCTATGGAATCAGAGACTCTTCATTTCCAACTAGTTTTATCGAGCTAAATCCATTGGGCCACGGAGTTGAATAACTGCTTATGTTCAAACTTAACCAACATGTAAACAGTAGCTAACATGATCCGCAACTGACATTCACCCTTTCTTATATGTATTGAAGAAGATGTAGCCTAGTTTTTGTTGTTATTTCATAATGTAATTGGCAGAAAATCCCAAACTGAATGCTCCCGGCGGGAAATAGAAAAAGTGCTTCTCCGGTGGAAAATGAGAAAAATGCTTCTCTAGTGAAAAATGAGAAAAGTTCTTCTCCAGTGGAAAATGTAGAGGGAGGTGCAAAATCCGCAAGATGTGAAAATCCTTCTTTGCGGAAAATCGCCAAAGGAGGGCGAAACCTGCAAAGGGTGAAAATCCTTCTTTGTGGAAAATCACCAAGTGAGGGCAAAACCTGCAAAATCGTAAAAATCCTTCTTTACCTGCCTTTCCGCATGTCATTCTTAAGTGCGTGGGGTACTTAACTTAAAGCACATGCTTTATTTGATCTCTTAAAACAACAACATGATATTCTTTTTTTTTTTATAAATCGGGCCCACCTTATTATGACTAAGCTTGCGGAAAATCACCCGAGAGGGGTGAAACCCGTGCAATATAAAATTCTCCTTTGTGGAAAATTGCCAAAGGAGGGCGAAACCCGAACAAGGAAAAGTGCTACTTTTCTATCTTTGCGGAAAATTACCAACTGAGGTAGAATTCCACCGCAGAGAAGGTGATTTCTAAAATCTCGCCGAGCTTGTTCTCACTCATCTCTTAACCAAATTGCTCGCCATTTGCTACATTAGGATCGTTGGGACCTATAGGATCAATCCATACCAGTCTTCCATCTACTGAAAAGATCATCAATTGAAAGATCATAATCTTTGCCAGATCGGGTGCTACAACCTACCCAATTAATGAGACTTGAAAACATCCCACCCAGCTTAGAACAAAAAGGCAATGGAAGAGAAGCCTGGCAAAGATTTCCTACCTATAAAAGACTTAGACCTAGACTCAGACTAAACAGACTGGCTTAACATGATCATAATGCCAAAAAAAGTGGTGACCGAAAGTCAGACAACAGTTGGCTCCAACTGTGGGATCGTGTACTGCAAAGTGCATGAAGAATTCAGCTACTCTGGTTTTGCAAGTGCCTTATCCATTGGGTTGCAGAGTCTAGACCAAAAAGAACAACAAGAAAATGCATACTGGGAGAGCGAAGGAGAGCAGGGCAACTTGAAACAAAGAAAAACTAAACTTCAAGGAAAACAACAGCAAAACGAAAGGCAACCGCTAAAACTATGACACAAAAAGAACACCTACCTAACTAACTACTACGCAGGGGTTACCTACTCTTCAATTATGCATCTGGTATAGATTCAAATCCTGCCCATTATAAGAATATGGCAGGGACTCTCCGGAAGGATATGCCAGTCTGAAAGAATTATTCTGATTCACTTGCACAATCTTGAATGGACCTTTCCACAAGGATTGAAACTTAGAATGCATTCCTTTAGGTTAATGTCTCTTATCCCACAGCAGCACCATATCACCTTCCATGAATTTTCTTGGCCTTGCCCTTTTATCGAACAACTTCTTGACTCGGTTCTGATACTCAGTGATCCTATCAACCATATCTTCCCTTTCTTCTTGCAATTTTTTCAAATACAAAATTCTCTTCTCTAAACCATCTTTAAAAACATCATCCTCAATGGTTGTTTTCAACTTACATGTAGCAAGTTCTAATGGCAATGGTAAGTTGGCTTCTACTCCATACACCAATTCAAAAGGAGAGATGCCTATAGCCCTCTTTGGAGTAGTTCTATCTGCCCCTAGAGCATCATGTATTTTCTTATGCTAGTTCTTCTGATTGTCAGCCACCAATTTCTTCAAAATATTTATCAGATTTTTATTACTTGACTCAGCCTGTCTGTTACCTTGAGGGAAATAATCAAAAGAGTGTCCTATTTGAATTCTGTGATCATAAAAAAAGGCAACGATTTTTGAGGATGAGAAATATGAAGCATTATCCATGATCAATTTTGTTGGAACCCTGAATCTGACCAAAATTTGTTCTTTGATGAATTCACACACTGCTTCAGATGTAGTCCTTTTCATAGGTTTAGATTTAACCCATTTGCTGAAGTAATCAGTGGCAGTCAAGATGTATGAATTCCCTTGACTTGAAGGAGGATTGATTGGTCCTACAAAGTCCAGGCCCCACTGTTGGAAAGGAGCATCTATCACCACCAGTTTTAAAGGTAATGCACCCAACTGAGGCTTTCCTGTAAACAACTTACACTTTTCACAATTAGCCACCCACTTGTATGCATCTTTAAACATTCCAAGCCAATAATAACACTGCCTTAGAATCTTGAAATTTGTCACGGTAGATGAGAAGTGACCTCCACATGCTTCATCATAGAAATATTTCAACAACTTTTCCTGATGTTCCTTATCAACACATCTCACAAAAGTGCCATCAATTGCTTTCTTATAAAGAACATCATCATGGATGACATACTTCAAAGCTTTATTCCTTAAATCCCTCCTTTTTTTAGCAGTTAATCCATCCAGGCATTCACCATAAGTCAGAAAATATGCAATATTTAAAAACCAAGGATCTTGTAGACTTACCATCAGCACTTTGTGATCATCTTCTTCGAATCGCTGATTCTTTGCTATGGCCCTGCAAAGAGCATTCCCTCTTATGAGTTTTTTTGGCGTGACATCTATGTCATACTCCTGGACCTTTGCAATCCAAGCTCCTCTATGGTTACAACCAACTTCTTGCTATGTTAATACGCTCTTCATGGTGGCATCAGGCACATAGATGACTGAATGTGAATGTAAGATATAAAATCTAAAATTCTTCAATGCTCTCACCACTACATAAGCATGTCTTTCAACTTGAGAATACTTTAGCTCATGGTTTTTCAGAGGCATACTCATGAAAGCAATGGGAGCTTGTATTCCTTCTTCATTTTCTTGCATCAATATTGCTGACATGGTGTGTTCGGATGCATAGCA
>MU226277.1:2323141-2339577 GCA_018584345.1 Thuja plicata | reverse complement strand
ATTGTGGTGTGAAAGGCACAAGAGTTCTGACCTTTAGGAGCAGCTTCAATGGCTAATCTTTGCTGAGAAGCGGGAAGCTGTAAGTTCTTATTTCCACCTTGATATCTTGATCCTTCTTGATAAGGCTAGTATAATGAATGAGCTAGTCTAGTAATTTGTTTCTTTAATGCAATCATCTCATTGGACAATTTTTGTAACATAGCCTCGGTATTGTTTGAAATGCTTGCTGTATTGCTTGAAGATCCAGTCTGATATTCTTTCTTCCATTTCCCAAAGGCTATCATGTCATCCTCCATCTCTACTGCAAGAGTTTGCGCAGCTTGTAAAGTGGCCACATTAGCCCTTCTTATTTGATAGCCAAGTTCAGGAGGCATAGAACTGATGTAAAAGGTTTTCTTATTGTCTCCTATTGGAGCACTAGCAGGTGGTATTCTTTTGATAAGTTTATTGAATTTTGCATTAAAATCTCTCATTGAGATGGATGGTTCTTTTTTAATTTGTGCCAATTGTAACAAGAGAACTTGTGCATCTTCAGTGCTCTTGTATATTTCTTCAAATCTTCGTTTCATGGTGTCCCATCTAGTAATACAGCCCGTAGGTAAGTCTTGGAACCAATCTTCTACATCATCTACCAATGTATCCACAAACATTCTGACTGCAACATCTTCATGCTGAGGGTTCACCACACTACATGCTTTCTGAAATGCACACAAGTGTTGTTCTTCTGATACTGTGCCATCACCATTGAATCTAGGAAAATTCTTTCTTGAGGCCCTTGGTAGGTCATGATTTAATGTGAGGTTTAGAGGCCCAATTGCATTTCCCCAAGGAACGGCCATGTTTACTAACCTTGCGTTTGGTTGAGAGGCTTGAAATGAAACTGAAAGGGGAAGTGCAATGCCATGAAGGATTAATGAATTATAGGTGGCAGAAATAGGAGTTCTACCAATAGGAGGTGAAGAATATTTTCTTCTCTTTGTTCTGAAAGGAATGTTAGCAGGCAATTGAATTTCTTCAGGCTTATTATCTCCAACTTCTTCTCTCAACTTAGCCCTTCCTTTCTTGTAGATATTTTCAAGAATAGGGAAGTTGACTTGTTTAAGCTCTTCGTATAGTGGGTCAATCTTTCCCTTTAATTTTGCACTCCTGGTAAATCTGGAATGCAGGATGCCTTAAAATTCTGAGAAAACTTATGATATACTTTCTTTCTAAGTCTTCCCCAGTAGAGTCACCAAAAACTGTTGGTTAATAGTTTGTCCTTCCTTAAGATTCATAATCTCTGACTCCTCAATACACCCAAGGTGAAAGAACAAAAGGATGTTTAACAACAAATGGGTCAATGTATGTTATCTATCACTGCCCTTTGAATTGACAGGTACAGATCCTTTATTTTGTTTGATATGCAATGAATGTGTCTTTTTATTGATCATCAGGTTATCTCTTAGAAGTTTTAACCAAATTTCTTGTACACACAAACAATTCAGGCAAGGATAATGTTTAATCTATATTTGAATCTAATCTACCTATTCTAGAAATGCATATTCTACTGAGGAGAACAGGAGGAGAATCATACATGGACAAAAAATAGAATTGCTTATGCTGCAACTTCTAACATGGAATAGAATCCAAGCAGGAACTACAGTTCCACACACAATTGTACTCTCTATTCTGATGCACCTAAGTTACTGAATGAATAGGAGAAGAATTATACATGAGAAGTAAGTGGAATCACTCTCACTGCAACCACTAACATGAAATAGAATTCAATAGAAAATTGTAGTTTCACATACAATTGTTCTATCTATTCAAATGCAAACAAACCACTAAAATGGAGCAACAAACATGAGCAAAAGCCTCTGTAAATAGAATCACTTCTGCTTCATTAACAAGTTTGTCGACCTTGTATACTGAATTCTTTTCAGCCTTTATAGAGTTTACAATACATTAAGCTTCTAAGAGCCAATGACCTTCCTTCTTCATGGAATACAAAGAGACAGAATACAAAGAGAAAGACTTTTCAAGTCTGAGAACTCGAATAGTTGCTATGGAATCAGAGACTCTTCATTTCCAACTAGTTTTATCGAGCTGAATCCATTGGGCCACGGAGTCAAATAACTGCTTATGTTCAAACTTAACCAACATGTAAATAGTAGCTAACATGATCTGCAACTGACATTCACCCTTTCTTATATGTATTGAAGAAAATGCAGCCTAGTTTCTGTTGTTATTTCATAATGCAATTGGCGGAAAATCCCAAACTGAATGCTCCCGGTGGGAAATAGAAAAAGTGCTTCTCCGGCCGAAAATGAGAAAAGTGCTTCTCCAGCGAAAAATGAGAAAAGTGCTTCTCCAGCAAAAAATGTAGAGGGAGGTGCGAAATCTGCAGGATGTGAAAATCCTTCTTTGCGGAAAATCGCCAAAGGAGGGCGAAACCTACAAAGGGTGAAAATCCTTCTTTGTAGAAAATCACCAAGTGAGGGAGAAACTCGCAAAGCGTAAAAATCCTTCTTTACCTGCCTTTCCGCACGTCATTCTTAAGTGCGTGGTCTACTTAACTTAAAGAACATGCTTTATTTGATCTCTTAAAACAACAACATGATATTCTTTTTTTTTTATAAATCGGGCCCACCTTATTATGACTAAGCTTGAAAAAAATCACCCGAGAGGGGTGAAACACGCGCAGTATAAAATTCTCCTTTGCGGAAAATTGCCAAAGGAGGGCAAAACCCGAACAAGGCAAAGTGCTGCTTTTCTGTCTTTGCGGAAAATTACCAACTGAGGTAGAATTTCACCACAGAGAAGGTGATTTCTGAAATCCCGCCGAGCTCATTCTCGCTCATCTCTTAACCAAATTGCTTGTCATTTTCTGCATTAGGATCGTTGGGACCTGTAGGATCGATCCATACCAGTCTTCTATCTGCTAAAAAGATCATCAATTGAAAGATCATAATCCTTTCCAGATCGGGTGCTACAAGCTACCCAATTAATGAGACTTGAAAACATCCCACCCGACTTAGAACAAAAAGGCAATGGAAGAGAAGCCTGACAAAGATTTCCTACCTATAAAAGACTTAGACCTAGACTCAAACTGAACAGACTGGTTTGACATGATCATAATGCCAAAAAAAGGGGTGACTAAAAGTCAGACAACAAGCCCAAAGGCTCTTGGCGGGCCCTTGAGTGCTAGAGGTTGAAATACATGGCGAAACCCTATATTTTGAGCCCAAATTCAAAAATGCCTTTAAAACTTCAATACTGATTATCCCACATTCATGCCATGGTAGAATTTTGAAATGTTTATAAGCCAAAACAAGAACATGTTAATTTGAAGAAAGATGAGGAGGCTCCCCACGCGTGCACCCAGTCATCCGACACCTCACTTTCCATGCCCAAAAATGAAGGAAGGTAAATTTTGATGAAAGTGACATGTGGCATCTGGTTGGTAGCTGCTAGAAGATGACCACCAGGAGAGATAGCCGCCAAGACTAGGTGACTGACCACTAGCGGTTAGTCACAAGGTTGCCAGATGGAGGAGATAACCACCACAACCAAAGTTAACCACCAGTCACGTGGTCATGAGTGATAAAATGTTAAGGTGAAACATTCTGGATATTTGGAGACTGAGGCAGTCGTGTGGTCGCCAGCTGAAAGTTAGCCACCAGATGCTATTCACCTAGTCGCCGAAGGTTTGTGGTTGAGTTAAAATGATTCAGAGACAAGGAGACTAAGGGCAGTCGTATGGTCGCTAGTTGAAAATGTTAAGTGTAAATTGATTCAGAGACTATGAGACTGATGCTAGTCTCTATGTCTCCAAATCAGACCATGGTTTGATGAATTTCTCAGAGACTTGGAGACAAAGAAGAAAAATTGACCTAGGGTTAAGGTTTAGTTAAAGACCAATTATAAGAAGCTAACCAGCATATGCCACAAGTTTAAAAATGAAGAAAATTAAGAGTTTCAAAGACTTTGGAATGAGCACAAGATAAATTTTAAAGGAATTCTATAGTTTTTAATTGTAAAATTTCAAATGTTTATTCCCGAAGGTTTTTTAAGATAGTTGGAGTCAAAGGTTTTTGCAAGAAAGATCAGATTTGGGGATATGAAATGAAGATTAGATTTGGACAAAATGGAACAAATATATTTATTTGATTTCAAAACTTGACAAATGAACTGATGGGAAGATATTTTGTAGAAGGATGATAAGATTGAAAAGATACTTTCTAGTGGAGGAATAAAGGAGATTTGTAGAGGATGAGTTCAGATTTTGAACAGAAAAATAGATTCAAATATAGACAAAATAAATTAGATTTTGTAAACTTTGAAAGCAAGTAAGATCATATATTTTAAAAGAAAGTTTCAAAATCAGATTTTGGAGGCCACCGATGGAGTTCAGATCTTTACTAAGGAAATATAGAATGAGCAGATTAGATTTTCAAAAAGGGGACAGGTGTGAATTACTATGAAATATCAGGGTTTCTTAGGTTCTGTTTATTCTCTTCTCTTTTTGGTTTTGAGGGTTCTGATTCAAGTTCTTGGTTTGGTTTCTGTGGAGGTTCCTGATCTTGTTCAGGTTCCTATCTCTGCTTGATCCAGTGCAAGTTACCATTGGTTTGAAGATTTCTATTATAAAGCAGACTTCCTTTCTCATGTCTAGTTCTTGAGTTTACTATCTGGATATTTGGAAACAATTTGGATTAATGAGAATACAGTGCAGTTCCTACTCATTTTTGTCTTGTCTCTTTTGATTATGTTTATGCTCTAGTATAGTTCATTTGTAAGGCATCTAAAATATACCTACTACAAGGTAGTGTGTCTAATTGTTTG
Source organism: Thuja plicata (assembly GCA_018584345.1). NCBI lineage: Eukaryota > Viridiplantae > Streptophyta > Pinopsida > Cupressales > Cupressaceae > Thuja > Thuja plicata. The sequence continues at coordinate 2,334,753 of MU226277.1, read as the reverse complement.
TGAGACTCTCTCAAGTAGAGAGCTAAATTTCATGAATGGTTTCAGAGAGCAGGACATGGCTGTGAAGATTTGATAAAGAAGTATTGAGTTGAGTAGATTATTTGTAAGGCATCCAATCTAGATTGTATGAAGTTTGTAAGGCATTCTTCAGTATTGCATTAGTTTATCATTGTTTACATATGTTTTCATTGACTCTTTGCCCAAGGAATAGGCACTGATCTAGAGATTTCTAAAAAAGTGTTTTCTCCATTCGGTTATACACAAATTAATTAATTTCATCTACTTTTTAGAAAAAATGAGCTGAACTCATTAAGGACTCATATCAGCAGGATAGTGTCCATTTTAGTGATTCCTTAGAGAGTGAATCAATTAGGTTACCCCTCCTAAAATCAAAAGGAAGAAGGATGAAAGTCCTTGTCTCATTGGTTCATGTTATCAAAATGATAGCCTAGCTTATAATACTCTATTTCAAATCAATCATTGCAATCTCTAAAGTATTCTATAAGTTGTTACAGTGAGGTTTTAGGTGTAAAACCAGTGAATGAAATAATCCACCAAATACATAGGCTGAAGTATCAGTAATCTTTAATAGGTAATACCTGCCTAAGTGTGTGGAGATCAAAAAAGAAGAAGGTGATAATAGGAATCCCCAGTGTTATCAAAAACCTCATCAATTAGCCTTTCTCTTGCATAAAAGAGGTTGCATTCAATTATATGAGGTATACTGTCATCATTAGGTAAGTGTCGCAAGAAAAAGAGCTAACACCAGCAAAAGGAAATATTCTCTCCTTTATGAAAGTTTCTCTCCCATAGTGTCCTATTGGAGGAATTCTCAAGAAAGCAAGAAGGTCCATTCCTCTTCTCCATTCATGATATCAAGCATAAATCTATTGAATATCTAGGATTTGACAAGTTAACATCCATTTTTTTTAAGGCATCCTTAATTATACAGCTTATTCCAATCATACAAGCACCTTTGTGGAGTTGATTGATTTCTATGTCCATCCATGAGGGTATTTCAAGCAAGGTAAACATGACACTTATCTTGTTTAAATTTATTTTCTATTTCATTTTAAGGTTAATTCCTATACAATGGATTGACCAAGGCAAGCCTCTTTCCACCACAATTTCCCCTTTTTCTTGTATGTAGGAACAAGTTTTTAGGTTTCAGATCCAAAATTTTAGAGTTCCAGAATGAGTGGATGATCCTCTCCATATTTCATCAATTTTTGAGTCTCCAAGACAAAGCTAAATTTATGGGACTAGGTCAACTTGATTTGGCGTTGTCCTTTGGATCTACAAATATCATAGTCAAGAATTATAGGTCTCAAGTTTTGAGATCCAGGATAGTTCCTAGTTCTGACAGTTTTACGACAGTCATTTCTAGATCTAAAGTTTGTTCCTCATCTCCTAGCTTTCAAGGTGAGTTGATTCTTATTATTTTCATCTAGAACTTTATTTTATGCATCAAATCTGATATCATATCTTGTTAATAATCATTTCATTTATCATATTTTTCACTCCTTTTATAGTCTTGTATATCACTTTACATATCATTTTCTTTTTGACATTACAGTAATCCATCCACAATACTCCATCCTCAAATCATGGTCTTGCATTTCAACCCCTTCATCCTCTTGGGTTGTGCTAATCTGATTTTCAATATGTGGGTGATCCTTTGGGGGTACTCCAAATGTATCATAGGATATCCCACATCCATTATTTGATTTGGTGAGTCATCTTCCTACGTAGAATTTAGCATGATTCACCATTTCTTAGGATACACAAAGAAAAATAGATTAAATTTTCCTATTCTTATGCAGATATGCCTAGATTAGATCTAACTATAATTATGTATCATTAATATATTTTTCTACGAGATAAATGGTCAAACATAAACTATAGAAAATCTATCGCCATGTAGCATTGTTGGTAAAAGAAGAATTGAAGAAACTATTAGATGCTAGTTTCATTCCCTCCATAACTTTTGCAAAGTGGATCTCTAACATTGTACCTATATTAAAACTAGGCAAAAAAATCAAAGTATGTACTAATTTTAGATATATTAATAAACTGTGCCCTAAAGATTATTTTCCATTACCAAATATTGAAACAATTATAGACCTGATGGCAGGACATTCTATGATCTCTTTAATGAATGGATTTTCTGGATACAACCAAATTATAATTTCTCTTAAATATCAAGAAAAAACAACTTTCACATGTGCATGGGGAATATTGTGCTAGAACGTCATACCTTTTAGTCTAAAAATACCAGAAAAACCTTTCAAAGGGCAATGACTACAATTTTCCATGATATGATGCACACCTTCATAGAGGACTATTCTGATTATATATTGGCTATATCATATGCAAGAATATAACATATTCCTATCTTGGGAAAGGTATTCACAAGTCTTGAAAATTTTACATGGTCAGATTAAATCCCCAAAAGCTGGCATTTGGTGTCACATCAGGAAAAATTTTAGGCTACATTGTTTCAGCAAGAGGTATTGAAATGGATCCAGCTAAAGTAAAAGATATTACTGAAATGGGAGCTCCTAGAAGGGTATGTGCACAAAGTTGTGGACCAAAAAGGGAGGTATAAGTGGACACATTTTTTCTGAAATTGGGTAAACCTGAACTTGGAATAGGTGTTTAAGGGTCATGCACTCAAAATAAGATGTATTAAAAATAAAAAATTTAGTACTCTGAATCCAGTTTCTAAAACACTAATGTTTTTAAAAAACCGATAAGATTAAGAGGGTCAAACCTTGCGCACACAAAAACATGTTCCTGATTTTTTTGGAAAAACATAACATAGCTATTTCCGTGCACAGTACAAATGATATAGTTATATTTAGTATTTTTTAAATCCCTTTGGTAGGATGATAGGTAATAGATCTATAAGTTGTGTATTTTTTTGTAATTTTTTGATGAGTAATTTTTTTTTTGTGATTTTTTTAACTGATCGCATCCTAAAAATTTTGTACCTGCTCGTGCTCTGGGCATAACTTGCATCAAAATAATCAAAAATGATTTTTTTTTTAAAGTGTATATAATCAAGTGTATAACAGTAATATGTAATAAAAAAAATGTTTCCCGCTCTCTGCAACTAGGTCCCCGCCCATTTTTTATGCTGGCTTCTGCCTCAGCCCCTACTCCGCCGGGGGTGCTGGGGAGTGACTGTCTGGATCTATTCTTGGTCCTTGCAGGGAGAGATGATTTAGAACCCCTATCAGCAGGGGTTGACCCCTTTTCCTCTGAGATGGTAGAATTTCCTGATTCCCTAATTAGTGTTACGGTGTCCCCTTCAAAGCCTGTGAAGGAGGACAATGCTTTTGCATTGGGGGGATGGAAAATGGTAGTGTTGGGAATTGGGTCTCCTGACACCCCTGATATGCCTGAATTATCGGCTAGAGAATTTGGTCTTGAAATCTCTATCTGAGATGGAGTTGTGGAGGACATATCTGCTGCCCTACACCTTGCCCTTGTTGGGAGGTTTGTTACCTTTAGGCCCACCATAGAGATGGTACGTAGTTGGTGTATGGCCAGGTGGAAACTTAAAGGATCCCTGTCAGTTTCTGCTATGCTAGGGGGTCTGTTCCTATTCAGATTCAATGCTGAGGTGGATTTTACTAGTGTTTCTATAGGGAGTTGGTACTATGGGAAGTATGCTCTTCTGATGGCTAAATGGAAGCCTGGATTTAACCTGAAAGTTGAACTGCAAAAAGCTGCTTTGGTGTGGGTCTGCCTTCCAGGTCTTCCCCTAGAATTATGGGATGATAAAGTGTTTAGATGGATAGGGAACTCCTTTGGAAGTTATATGATAGCTGACTCAGTTACTTTGACCAAGTCACACCTGGTGTTTGCCAGATTTTGTGTTAGTGTCATGATGAACAAGCCCCTTCCCAACTTTGTATTGCTTAAGTCCAAGTGGGAGAACTGGAACTAGGCCATTGTTTATGAAAATGCCACACTACATTGCCAGAAATGTGGGAAAAATGGGCATGTGGTGACTAACTGCAAGGATTCTTCCAGGTTGGAGGAACAACCTGTCACATGCCTATCACCTAAGGTTAACAATGTTGAGTCAGCTGTGCCTCAGGTGGATACCACGGTTGAACATCCTTCTAGTGGTGGATTCCACCCCCCAAGATGGGGGGCTAGAGTTAGAAGGGCTAGTAAAGAACACAGAGACTGAGAAGACTGAGGCCTTAGAAAAAGAGTAGATGAAGGAAGGGTCAGTAAGGAACACAGAGGCTAAGAAGGTTGAGGCATTAGAAGAAGGTGAGATTCTCAGGGCGAACACTGCAGTTGAGATGAGTACGGCCCCTGAAGATGGATAAATGGTCATAGTACTAACATATGTCTCTAACACTCTCATTAACAGTCCTAATGGTCATGAAAATAGCATGGAAAACAAGACTCAGGTGAATGGAAGTGCTCTGACCAAAAAATTTTGGGGAGAAACATCTTCCACCCGGCAATGCGGTTTAGAGTTTGGGGAGGAAATAATGAGAACATCCTCCCTATTTCCTTAAACTTCTGCCCTTAAATGGTCATAACCTAAAAGGAAACCTAGGTGCAAGAAGATGGATGAAGGACTGGAGACAAAAAAGAAGGCAGATGTAGGGAGTGAAAACAAAGTTGGCCACCTGACTGCTAAGGTGACCAGAGCTAAGGAAACAACAAGGGCCATTGCTAGTGGAAGGAAACTAACCCTAGAAGACTCTCAAAAAGGTAAAAGATGAAGTTCCTATCATAGAACATAAGGGGCATGAACAACCCACAAAAATATTTTGCACTAAAGAAGTATATTACAGAGCTCTATGTTGATATGGTTCTCATACAAGAGGTTAAACTGAAGTACAATACTTTTGCACTGCTGGTTGATAAAATTTGGCTGGGAGAAGCCTTCCTGTACAGTGAAGCTGATGGGGCTTTAGGAGGTGTTGCTACTCTCTAGAACCCTATTAAGGTATCTAGAAAAATTGTGGCTTCCTCTCATAACTTTCTTGCAATGTTTTTTACTTGGAATAATTCCTTCTAGTATATGTTCAACATTTATGCCCCAAACTCTAGAATCGAATAGGGTAGACTCTGGGGGGAAATCTCTAACCTCATTGATGCTGACCATGATTACCCTATTATGTGTGCTGGGGATTTTAATTCTCCCCTGTTCCCTTCTGAGAAATTGGGAGGGTCCCAAGATTATTCTGATTGTATGCAAGACTTTGCTGATTTTATGAGGATAACTGGTTTGGCTGATATTGAGTTGCAAGGCATGGGTTTTACTTGGTCTAACAATAGAAAAGGTAGGCACCTTATCCAGGTTAGGCTAGATAGATGGTTGATATCTGGTGGGTGGGATATTGCCCCTCTGATTGGCCTCTCGAACCTCCCAAGGACTGTGTCTGATCAATCTCCTTTGATTCTTAACTGGGAGGAGAAGGCTCGTGCTGGACCCTGGCCATTCCACTACGAGATCATGTGGCATTCTCACCAAAAATTTGAAGTTTATATAAAAAGGTGGTGGAACATGCCTATTAGGGGTACATCTATGTTTAGAATTGTAGAGAAGCTTAAAATTATCAAAAGGGAGGAGCATGGGTGGAACAAAACTAAGTTCAGGGATATCTTCCAGTGTAAGAAAGAGATAGAGGAAAAAATTAAACTCCTCCAAAATGAAATGGCCATGGGAAATTCCTCTTGGGAAGATCATATTGAGGAAGAGAGATGGAAGAGAAAATGGAAAGACAACCTCAAAAAGGAGGAAATCTTTTGGAAGCAATGATCTCACATCCAATGGCTCAAGGAAGGAGACCACAACTCGGCTTTTTTCCATAGATTTGCTTCAATCCATAAAAGAAGAAACACTAATAAATCCCTAGATGCCGGTGGGGAAGTGATGACTAAGGAGGAAGACATGGGTAATCCTGCGGAAAATTTCTTTCAGGACACTTTTAGAAGATCACTATGGAGGGGGGCTGATTCTGACAACTCTCATCTCCTGGAGGATATTCTGACTGTTATTTCTAGAGAAGAGAATGATTCACTTCTTTCCAAGGTCTCTGAAGAGGAAGTCAAAACCACAGTTTTCTCCATGGGGGTATTCAAGTCTCCCGGTCTAGATGGGTTTCCCCCGGCTTTCTTCCAACATTTCAGGGATGTCATAAAATATGATATTATACATGTTGCCCGTGATTTTGTTAGAACTGGAAAATTCCTCAAGATAAATAACAAAACTTACATTGTTCTAGTCCCTAAAGTTCAAGACCCCAAGGAACTAAGTGATTTCTAGCCTATCAGCCTTTGTAATATAGTTTATAAAATCCTTTTAAAAATCATCACAAATAGGATCAAACCTCTCCTGGGCAAAATAATTAATCCCAACTAGTAGGGGTTTGTTCTGGGAAGGCAAATCCTAGATGCGGTTATCACTACCCATGAAATCAATCACTTGATGGATAGAGGTAATAATGTTGGTATGGTGCTAAAACTAGACATTTCTAAGGTGTATGATAAGGTGATTTGGAAATTCCTGTACGGGTGCTAAAAAATCTTGGCTTTAATGCAAATTTCATTAGAATTTTCAAGGAGGTAGTGGAAACTATTGAATTTGCAGTGCTTGTAAATGGTTCTCCTTGGGGGTCCTTTAACCCAGAGAGGGGCTTGTACCAAGGTGACCTTCTATCCCCTTATTTTTTCCTCCTTGTGGCTGAGGTGTTGGCTCGTAATTTATTGAGACTAGAGGCTTCTAGACACATTGCAAGATTTAAACTGGCTTCCACTCTTCCTCCTGAAATCATTTAACAATTTGTGGATGGCATGTTTTTGTTTGGGAAAGCTTGCATCAGAGAAGTGAGAGAATGGAAAGCTCTGATGAATGCTTATGAGGAGGCTTCAGGTCAGGTGATTAATTATAGTAAATGAAAAATTTACTTCTTTAATTTTGAACAAAGAACACAATTGAAAATAATAGAATGTATTGGCTGTAAGGGTGGTATACTTCCCGACACCTATTTAGGGCTCCCTCTCACTGTGAAGGAAGTCTCCAACCCTTTCTGGAACTCCATACTTGAAAAAATGTAGAAAGAATTAGCAGGATGGAAAGGTAAGGTCCTAAGTAATGTGGGGAAGCTCCAACTTCTGGCGGTGGCCCTCCAAGGAATACCTATTTACTTCCTATCTCTTTTCAAAATCAATGACAAAACTGTAGAGAAACTAGAAAAAATCCAATGGAACTTCCTTTGGTTGGGAATGGAGGAAAAGACTAAAATGAACTTGATTAGCTGGGAAATGGTTTGCCAACCTAAGAAGGTGGGAGGGTTGGGAGTGAGAAAGATAAAATATCCTAATAAGGCGCTAATTACCAAACTTGGGTGGCAACTCTTTAAAGGTAACTCTGGTTGGTGTAAAATTCTGAAGGCCAAATACTACTTAAATGACCAATTCCCCCTAGGCCGAAACCACCCCATTGGCTCTAAATTTTGGAATTTCATGGTGAAAGGTAAAGGATCCTTCCTTAGAGGCTTAAAATGGGTGGTGGGGGATGGAAAGTAGATAAGTTTCTGGGAGGACTGGTTGGTGGGAGATAAACCTCTCAGTAGAAACAAACTTAGTCTCCTCAGGGATTGTTTTACTTCTCATTTTGGAGAAAATGTTAGTGACTACATTTCTCAGGATAAGAAATGGAAGAACCTTACTAATGCTTACCACGGCCAGGAGCATATCGCACCCCACATTATGGAGCTACAAAAATTGATTGCTAAGATCAAGATCCCCATCTCTCAAATTTTTGAAAAGGTTGTGTGGTGTCACAAAAAATTGGGGCAGTTTATGGTCAAATCTACTTACCTTGCTAACATCAAGGTTCTGGTCAATGAGATGAGTTGGGGAAAGGTTTGGCTTCCCCAGCTCATCCCAAAAATAAATTTTTTCTTGTGGACCGCTCTCCATAGAAAAATCCTTATGTTGGACAACATTCAAAAATGGGGAGTCCAATTGGTCAATAGGTGTGTTCTTTGTAAAATGTAGGATGAGACAATAAATCATATGCTTGTTCACTTCCCTTATGCTTCTTAGGTGTGGGGAAAAATAATGAGCAAACTATAGCTGGAATGGGTCTTTTTGGAGCACTTAGACCAATTCCTTAATAACTGTGGTCTAATAGCTAAGCACCCTCTCATCAACATCCTTTGGCACCTATTACCCCCACATGTCTGTTGGAGTCTATGAAAGGAGCAAAACAATGAGATTTTTAGAGGAGAAGACAACAATGTTGAAGGAACAGTGCGGCTAATTGTGAATCTGCTGAAGGAAAACCTGGATACCTGCCACTGGAAACCACCCACCCCACATCCCCCCAAGGGAGTGGAGTGTATGATAGCTAAGGAATTGGATCTTCCCACCTCCTTCTATGTGACAGACAATTCCAAAATTCTGACAAAACTAAACACTAAATGGTTACCCTCGGAGGAATACATAACCAAGCTGAACTTTGATGGCGCTGCCTCGAATGGTATTGCTACGGGAGGAGGTATTCTTAGAGATCAAAAAGGTCACCTGATCCTGGCCTATGCAGTCCACCTAGGGAAGGGGTCTAATAATTTGGCTGAGATGTATGCCCTCCTCTGGGGTCTAAAGGTGGCGTCTGGTATTGGGATTAAAAGACTAAGCATAGAAGGTGATTCTAAAATTGTAATTGAGCTAGTTAAAGGGAACTATAATACTGGCTAGATTCTGGAAAATGTGCTGCAAGACATCTATTTTTTGTTCCCTAGGTTCAATGGATTCATCCTTTTGCACATTTACCGTGAAGGTAACATGGTGGCAAACATGCTGGCGACCATGGGTCTTACGGTGAATGGATTAAGATGTTGGAGAAACTTAAACTCTCTACTTGAGCATGTCATTTGGCTTGTGGAAAAAGAAAGCAATTAAATGATGTCTAACGAGGTAGATGGTGATTGGTCAAGAAAGACGGCAGGAAAATTCATGAGGTGCCGCATCATTTCAAATTTTCTAAGAGATATGGGATTTGGTCATATTAATTATTGCCAGCTTGAAAGACGGGCTATCAATGCCATTTTTAGAAAGAGTATGAGCTTTTTCAAATTAAAAGAAGACATGGAGCATAAAACGTGCAAGGGAAAGAATAATATGACTGATGTGATTAATTACAACATCAAGATTTTATGGCAATATCATTTCTTGATATGCAAAGCTTATTCACTTATATCAGCCAACCATGTGAATAGTACGGGTAAACTTTGTGAGAAGGAGAACATTAAACCCACCTAGTTTTTTGTATGGAGACAAAAGTGCTACATTTGTTGGGTTAATAGCTCTGCTTTGGTGAGGGTTGTGCTGAAAAGAGGAAGGAAAGGTGGGATGTCGGTTGAGACCAAGGAGGAAGACTTTCTTGAATATAGCTTGGAGATGGGTGGTGATATGGTGCGGGTGGAACCTGCTAGGGTCGAGGATGAATTAATCAAAAATCTGTGTGTTCTCAACTACCTTAAGGAGGGTGGTTTCTTCCCATTCATGAAGGCTATGGGTAGTACTGATGAACTGGTCTATCTACAATTGGTAAAAACTTGGGATGAGCGCAAAGTAACAATAAATGGCATAACCTTTGAGATTAATGAGGAGGTTATCATGCAAGCCACGGGTCTGTCCACAGAGGGGAGAAAATGGAAGAAGATCACCAAAAGCTGAGATGACACCCATATGAAAAGATTCTTCAAGAAAATAGAGATTCCTGAATGTTTAAGGGGAGGATTCAACAAAATGACTCTGCCTGACCCATGGAATGAAATGTGCCTCATTTTGATGAAGTACATCACTCTGGAAGACCGCTTCAGCACCTATTACAACTACCATTTCCCTCTCCTCAACCACTTCAGGTACAATGATTCCATCTCCTTTCCATTTTTTTTGCTCCATTCAATGAAAGCTTCTGTTTTGGAAGTCAGAGAAAAAATGAAATCCAGGCAGAATTATTGTATTCTCCATCAAAGCTTAATGCTATGCCTTTACAATTTCCATTTATCTCTCTGCCTACCTAGGAATGTTTCTCTCCACAACTTTATGTAGTATCCTGAGAACCCTAATGAGCTTCAAGTAACTCTCTCTAACCCCACAACTTCTTCCAAAACCCCTAGTTCCAAGAAGAATAAGCTGAGTTCGACTGACGGTGACCAAATCACAATTGATTATGAAGGTAAGGAGGAGGAGAATGATAGTAGATGAAGATCTAATAGAATCGCTACCAAAACTAGATACAAGCAAAAAGCTGTGAGAAAGAGGTGCACTGAAGAGGATGAAGAGGAAGAAGATTCAGAGGAGGAAGAAGATATCAAGCAGGCCACCATGGGGAAATCTAAAGTGGGGAAGAAAGTAAAGGTCGAGCAGAAAGAAAGGGAAAAAAAGAAGCAAAGCCCTATTGTGGATGGGTCTATGGAAAGCCATGAATCTCAAGTCTCTACCAGTTTTGGTCTCCTCGCCTTTGACCTTTCAAAGAAAAAATCTTTGAGGAGACAAGAGCGGACTCTCCACTTCTAACTTCATAGTCCCCTATCCCTCAGGTGGTTATCAATATTAACCCGGGGGATGCTAAAAAAATAGAGGAGAAAATTTTGGATGCTGTGAGTGACACCCTCATTGTTACTACTAGTCCTTAGCAGTCTGACCCTAAGGTGGAGCTAAAGGAAATGAGGGTGGAAATTAAAATTCTCAGGGAAAGATTTAACAAGATTGCAGACTTTGTTGTGAAAGTCATGCATGTGGTTGCCACTACGCTTCAACTCCTTCATATGGAGAAAACGACCCTGGGAGGTGAGTGAAAGAATGAAGAATGGTACCAGTTCCTCATGGACAAGTGGCTTAAGCTCCTATTGAGAGGAAGGGAAGGTAACCCCAAGTAGCTTCCTTTTCCTCTGTTTATGGTTAAATTTTTTGTCTGGACTTTTTGGTTGGGCAATGTGGGCCTGTTAGATCTTTGATTAATCTGTAGTTTTGTTATCTACTGGTTATTATTGTTAATGAAAACTTTACTATTAATTACTACCATAGGCTAGATACCAACCTCATGGTTGGGGCCTGTTAGGACTTTCAGGATGTTTATTACTGTTAATGATAGTTTACTGGTTGATAGTTTATTACTGTTTATTAATAATATGTTGGTTATTAATGTTAATGCAAACTTTACTGTTAATTACTACCACAGGCTAGTTACCAACCTCATGGTGAGGTTAGGGCCTGTTAGGACTTCCAGGCTAGTTACCAGCTCCATGTTGGAGCTGCGGTTTGTTGATTTTCTTTCTTGGTTTTTGGGTTTTAAAATTGGCATAGGCTGAGGGTTTGCTATGTGTGCTTTGCTGGTTATCAGCACTCCTCGTGCTGGTTTTTTTGTTCAAGTCAACCCCTAGTTTTGGATGATTTTTAAAATCAAAAACAATAATATGTAATTTATTTGTAATTTTATTAAGTATATCAAAATTTATTAAAAAAATGGTAGACAAATGTCTGTGAGGACAATCAAGACACTAGTAAAGAAAATTAAAGTTTCCTATGCTAATGTTGTCCAAAAATAGAAACAATTATAT
>MU226277.1:2269155-2283494 GCA_018584345.1 Thuja plicata | reverse complement strand
ATATTTGGTTACCCGGAAACCTTCCAAATAGAAAGTAAAATTGCGGTGGGGATGGTACCCAAAAGATTTGTTACTGCAGTATAAATTTATCCTATTAAAGCTTACAATTGACCACTTCTGATGGCCTGCCCTGTTAAGAGCAATAAGGAATGTTAGGTCAACGTTGTGAAAGGATTTGTACAATACAATTAAATATGCAACTCTGTTAGGATATTTTTAAAGGACTATTAGGTCCACCTTGTTAAAGGATTTTGCTAATGCACCTGTTAGGATGAACTAGTAGATGATCTTCTATGAAACTCTGATTTGCTGAATAAAATCCTTTGTTATAAAAACTAATCACCTGTATGTGATAGATGAGTCTCTGTTGTGCCATTACACGTCTGTAGTCTTCCAATCAAACTACCTCTTCATATTCACACACACACACACACACACACATGTATATTTCACACACATTTGGATAAATAAAGTATTATATATATATATATATATATATATATATATATATATATATATATATATATATCTTATCCAAATCAAATACCTCTATAAGTCAGCTTTAATGATATACAATAGTATAAAACAATATAAATAAGCTAGCCCAATACGATTACTCGGGTCAAGTAATCCACTCAGGTGATATACTAACCCTCAGGCAACATGTTGATACTTGGGTGACATATTAATCTCTGGCACTCGGGCTATACTATGTACTCAAGTTACATTGATCACTCGGGTAATACTGATTGCCACTGTCTCCTCGGTCAACACTGTAACTGCTCAGTTTACACTATAATGACTTAGGTTGCACTTCAAGCTGTTGGCTCGGTCAACACTATATTCATGTAGGTGAGTAAGTGTTTTGGCACTAATTGACAACATGTCATGCCATAAGGTCTACAATATCCCACTTTGGCATTAGTGACAAAAACACTTATCATGTCCAAAACTCTAATTAAATTTCTAAGTCAAAACTCCCCCTCACCATTTGCTTGGGTACTTGCTCAAGTTTTGAAAACTACTTTGTAACTCGGTTACAACTGACTCTGTTTATATCTTCTCTTCTCTTCTGTACATGTGTTTCCTTATATGTATATATAATGACTTTCTTTCCTTTATACATATCCCTCTTGTTTTTGACACAAATGCCAAAAACCATATCTACAAGGTAATACCAAAATAGGATAGGAAATCACTATGTACTTTCAAAATTTAAGACAAAGTATTGTCCCAATTTTATTACAACACTTTCAGGATGTGCAACTAAATTTGTATCTCTTCTGACAACTCCATCCTAAGCTCAACAACTGAAAAGTTGTTGTCATGTATGATTGTCTTTGCATGAGAAATGTGTTTTTGCATGACATCCATGTGTGGAAGGAGTTGGCTCTACATAGCTGTAAGGGATTCCCTTGTTCTTTCTTCTTCCCTTAGTAGTTCAGCCTGCATGTCTGTTAGATATTTGATTTTCACAAAATATGTTGAACTTGAAATAGGGTAAAGTGCCAACTGGTTTTCACTTTACTTCAGATCTATGTCTATCTTTGTCATCTTGGTCTTGATTTCCATGGTAAATTTGGAAGTATCACTTAACTTTACAAATAATGCCACTATATTATTTACAGTATTGTTTAGAGAGCTAATGAGAGTGTTTATAAGCTTCACTTCATCTATTGCAATTTTTCCTATGACGTTCTCTAGAACTTTATTCTCAAACCTTCTTTTTTCCTTCTACAGTAGTTTCTCTTTACCTCTTAAACCTTTATTAAACTTCTGGACTATATAAACAAGTTGATCCATAATAGATTCATTCTCATCAACTTCTATTTCTAGTGCATCTAGGAATATACCTTTTATGTTCTCTAGCACACAGTTTCTCTTCTTTTCTGCTCAGAGATTTTGTTGTGTAGCTCTTTTCTTCCATAAATTGGAATCACAATATCTTCCTCAAGATGAATATCATCAGTATTTGTTTCCTTCCCTTTTCCTTTTTCCTTGGGATTAGCTGAAGGAAAATTTTCCTTACCTTTTCCACTATCATCCTTGACTTCAGTATCCAGTGGCTCATTAACTTTTTCTACACCGACTGTAGCATCAATGCTCACTGTAGAATCATTCACAGAGACCTTTTGTAACTTGGTTAGGTTTGGCCCAGTAGTAGGTGGAGCCTGATGCTCAGTTCCTACTAGTCCAGATGTAGATTCTGTAGTTTTATCCTTGCTCAGAGATAGAATATTCTGAATAGGTGATTGGGATAGGGATGCCATCACTTCTACTGCTATGTGTTCTGCATTGGATTCTTCAATAATTTCTACCCTAGGTAATTCTTCATCATTAGTCTTTACCTTGGGGTCTTTACTCGGTACCTCCACCTTATCATCTCCTTTGATAAAAATAGACTTCCACACCATTGTAGCAGTCTGCACGACATCTTCTATTCTCTTGTAATATTTGAAAGGTCATGAACCTTGGAGTGTGATTGTTCTCATATTTGGCCATGGCCTATTTAACCTCTTTATTAGTCATAGTAAGCATGACTTGATTCAAGGTCTATTTCCTAATATCCTTTTCTATTTGAACTGCATTGCTCCAGGGAATAGATACTACTTTAAACAAATCTTCAGTCATATGAATTTTCAATTCAGATGGATCATACTTCCATCTTTCCATTTTCTCTACGACTGCTTCCTCAATATTCTTCTCTTCATCTTTAGTTCTGGAAGCATATTTCGATGATTTTAGAGAACTCATACCATTGCCTCCTTTCAAATCATCAATATTCTTCTCAAAGGTAGGTGGTGGCTTCTTGAAAAAGACTGCATCTTCTTCTTCACCTTCCTTAGGAAATACAAGTTTCCTTGTAGATCTTCTTGTAGTTATGAGAGGGGTAGAGATAATTGTTTTCTACTTGGGGGATACCTTCTTCTTAGGAGGCTCTAATTCTATCTCTCCCTCTTCCTTTTCAGGTTCAACATCTTCTATCTCAATTTAATCTTCTTTTCTTTCAATGATAGGAGGAGAGTCTGAAGTCTTTCCATACTTCTTTACAAACTTCTCTAACCTCTTCTTTCCTCTCTTCAGGATCTTAGGAATCTAAATTTTCAAAGATATTCTTCCCTTTCCCTCTTCATAAGTACCAAATTATGGTGCTTTAGGATTAACAAGCTCATTGACAAGAGCCTCAATGATATCTTTGGTCTCATCTTTGGTCTCATCAATGTTAACCTCATATGCAAGTGGTTTCACCCATACAACCCTAGGCTTGACTAATTGAATGTATACTTTATCATAGTCAACTAGGAAGAAAATATTATCTTTGTAGTCTTCTACCAATTGTTTAGGGATCCTATATCTATTCTTCATCTTCTCTCAGAAATCCTCAAAGTATGCATCCATGATGCTCTATAAATTATCTTCTAATTCTGCTATAAAATCATTTATCTGATACACTATGTGTCTATCCTTCTTCCAAACAACTGTAACTTTGGAAGGGAAAAACTTCTGAATATAAAATAATATGCAGACCAAAAGTGAACCAAACTTTCATGGATTGGTCTTTGATGCCAGCATTCTTTCCATGTTCTTTCTCAATTAGATGAGTTGCATCTCAAAAAGGTTGAATGAAAGATTTTTCTTGACCACTTTGTATGCCAAGTCCACAGTCTCACATGGTACACTATTTGGTCAGCTAGAACTATAGATTTTGTGCACAATTACATGAATCCCAAACTTCAATTCCATGTCTGTGACTCCATTCAATCTCATGCCTCTTTCATCCCACATGACAAGAGTCTTCTTGGCTTAGGGTTTTAGTAGCTTCTGGCTTGTCAAGCATAGGATACCCAACAACATGGTGTACCATTGTCTTGGTGATTTTCACTGGTTGCTCTAACCATAGATGCATGTCATGAACATGGCTCAGAACAAACCTAATCTACTTTATCTAAAATTTCTTTGGCATATTCATGATATGAGTCAAATCCTTGACTTTGAGGTGTTTATGTTCTAGCTTCAGATTCTAGGCTTCACAGAGTTTCTCATATGTTTTTTTCATTTCCAATGTACCTAGCTATAGAATGGTGTAATACTAGAAGGCTTAGATCTAATTAATCAATAGTACCTTTGGAGGAATTAGGGAATGAGCTCCCATCAGATCTATCTCCTCTACAATCGCTGGATGAAGTTTCAACTTTGGAGGTTTGGAAACAACATTCCTCACCAAGATCTCAAATCCTTTCTTAACCATGCTACTAGATGTAGATGCCATAATGCTCAAAGGTTTGATAAAAATTTGTAACTTAAAGCTTTCAAACATAAATTTTCTCTGAATCACTTAAGGCTCTGAATCGCACTGCACACTGAAAAACTTTGTAAACAATAACACTTCCAATTCATCTTTTATATGATATTTTTACCATTTAATTATCATTAAATGCTCCGTACATGGTGGTTGGTATAGCTCAGAATGAAGCTCAACGAAAACCATACAACCCAACTTAACTCGGTTAAGCTAGAGTCACTCGCTTGTAACTAAGATCATGACTCAGTTAGAACCATGATGAGCCCTAGTGAATCAATATGCAGATTTGGACTCGCTAGCATGTTTGGAACTGATGTATGATGGATTGGAAACACAATTCTAGTTTTCTTGTTGAATTTTTATTCGGAGATGGTAGATCCACCCAACTCACTTCTTTGGTGTTATTCGATCCTTCATTTTTTTTTATCTGAATTCTCAGGAGATTTCCTTACCCACTACTGACTCATCTGAGTTCTTATTTCAGAAAATTTTGCTTTGCCTTTCTCAAAACTAGTATCCACTTTTTCTCTGTTCATGCAATTCTTTCTTAGATGACCGATTTGTTTACACACATAGCATCTCTTAGTAGTATTCCTTTTTATGAGATGATTCTTTGCACAATTTGCACCAATATGCCCATATTCACCACAATAACAACATCTTCTCCATGTGTTGTAATCCCAACCAAAAATTACTTTAGCTAGTTGTTCAGCAGCGTTTCTTTTCTTAGTTCTACACTTGGAAGATTTGTGACCTTGTTTGTTATAATAGAAACATTTTCATTCAAACTTAGGTTTCTCAGTGAATTCACTTGCCCTATGCCATGTGTGTTTCATCTGTAGCATTTACCATTAAACTTTGACTTTGCATTGCTCCAACATTTGTTTGTTGTGTGCCCTAACTTGCCATAATGATTACAAGTAGGTTTAATGTTCTTTTGAGTTCCTTGCTGTGAGGATTCACCTTTTTTAGTATAACCTAATCCAGTTTGTCCATGATGTCTAAGTTGAGTTTTCTCTGTCAAGTGATCAATGCTTTCTTTTCAATTCATTATACTCTCATTGGTTTGCCTTTCAGTATTTAGATCATTCTGCAGTCTTTCATTTTCTATCCTCAGATTGATGACTTCTTGATTTGCATTATTGAGTTGGTTTATCATATCTTCTTTCGGAAGTGACATGATGGATTTCATTTTATTTTTCCTCTAATCTTGTACTTAGAAATCTTTTATCTTCTTGTGCCATTTCTCTGTCATTTTCTGCTTGGTTCTTTTGTTCCATGACTTCACATATTCTGACTGAATGAATTTCTTTTTCTGTCTTCATATTTCTGACTTCTTCATGTAGATTGAGATTCTTTGCAAGTAGGTCTTCAATGGCTGCATCTGCATCTTCAGACCTTCTTTCTTTGCATAAGTCTTCAATTATTTCTTCTATGCAACTGTTATCATTAATATGCACTGCTAAATCTTCTCTTCTTTTCAGGGAAAGAGAGAGTTTCTCCTTATTTTTCTGATTTGATCCATGGCCACTTGTAGATCTATCTTTCCATTTTCAATGGCTTTCTCTAGTCTGTATATTTCCATTTCCTCTGATCTTTTCTCAAGTTGTTAAGCTTCTGTAAAGAGAACCTTTAGCTCTAATACCAATTCTTGGAAACATATTGTAGGCTAGGTGACTAAGAGGGGGCGGGGGGGGGTGAATCAGGAACCAATAAAACTTAATCTTGTTTATCCTTTATTAGATTATCTAATCTGATTGCATGCATGAAATAGAAAGTAAAAATGTGGTGGGGATGGTACCCACCAGATTTATTACTACAGTATAAATTTAGCCTCTTAAAGCTTACAATTGACCACTTTTGATGGTCTACCCTATTAGGAGCAATAAGGGTTGTTAGGTCCACCTTGTGAAAGGATTTGTACAATACAATTAAGTATGCAACTCTATTCGTAGATTTGTAAACGATTGTTATGTCCACCTTATTAAAGGATTTTGTTGATGCACCTGTTAGGATTAACCAGTAGATGATCTTCTATGCAACTCTAATTTATTGAATAAGATCCTTTGATATAAAAACTAATCACCTATATGTGATAGATAAGTCTCTACTGTGCCTTTACACTTATGTAGTCCTCTAATCAAACTGCCTCTTCAGATTCATATATATACTTTTTTCACACACATTTGGATAAAAAAAGTATTTTACATGGATATCTTATCCAAATCAAATACCTCTATAAGTCATCTTCAATGATATTGAATAATATCAAACAATATAAAAAAAGTTGACCCAATATTGTTACTCGGGTCCAGTAATCCACTCTGGTGATATACTAAAACTCAGGCAATATGCTAATACTCGGGTGACATAGTAATCTATGGCACTCAGGCCATACAGTGTACTCAGGTTACATTGATTACTCGGGTAATATTGATTGCCACTATCTACTCGGTCGACACTGCAAATTCTCAATTTACACTGTAACTGCTTGGGTTGCACTTCAAGTCATTGGCTTGGCCAACACTGTATTCATGGAGGTGACTAAGTGTTTTGGCACTAATTGAGAACATGTCATACCATAAGGTCTATAGTTTTACCATTAAAAGTGGAGATACCATCCCTAAAAGTATTGTTAAATGGCATTTTATCATATGAGGATTATAGAGTATTGAGACTGAAAAAGATAGAATTACTTGATAAGAAGAGAAAACAAGCTTATGACCATTTGAAATTCTATCAAAATCACATGTCCAAAAGCTACAATAAGGTCAAACCTAGGGAATCCAAAGGGGTTGGTCTAGTAGTAAGAGATAATCTAATAAATCAGTAGGAAAACTGAGAAAATAAAAGAAAATTTGATGCTTATTGGTTTGGCCCAAAATACTAAAGTTAATTCTATTTTTGATGAAGAGGTCAAATTTCCTTAAAAACAGATGAAAGGATTAAGTAAATATAAAGATATGTTTCCATTTTAATTCTTCAATCATGGAAGAGTAGGACACTGTGCTACTAAATGTCACTTTAGAGAAGATAGGAAGGAACCTTATGTAAACTAAAAGAAGAAAATTTATAAAAAAAAATATATTAGGAATGGTAAACCAAATTATAGTGATAAGAAAAAATTTCTAATACATAGAATCTCACCCATCAGAGGATGAGGAAGGTAATGGTTCAAATGATAAGGTGTTATTTTTTGTCATCAAGGATGAAGATAATGTTATATTTCAACAACATGATACTACTCTTCATGTGATTAAAGAATCTAGATCTTGCATCATAGA
Organism: Thuja plicata; assembly: GCA_018584345.1. Classification (NCBI taxonomy): domain Eukaryota; kingdom Viridiplantae; phylum Streptophyta; class Pinopsida; order Cupressales; family Cupressaceae; genus Thuja; species Thuja plicata. Next base: position 2,275,907 of record MU226277.1, on the reverse strand, counting down.
TTACAGTTTCTCAAATCAGATGATTGATGATATAAAGATATTTGTACACCTTGAGAATAAATAGAAACTCAATTTTGTTTTTATTTTTAAAGAGAAGATGAGATTTGATGTTTTGTAAAGTTGAGAGCATCTTAAAATAAAAAAGTCAATTTTTTTTTTTCGTAAATAGAAGATAAATTTTTTATGTTTAATAAATTTAAAAGTCGCTAACCATATAAAGTCAACTTCATTTTTGTAAAACTTAAAAATAAAATTTGATGCTTTCTAAATTTGAAAGCATCTAACAATATAAATTCAATGTTATTTTATGCAAATAGAATAAAGATTTAATGTTTTATAAATTTGAAAGCATCTAGATGTTTTGATAAAATACCTTTCTTTATAAGTTTGTGTGTATATAAGGACATTATTTTTTATCATGGCTCAATAAACCTTTTCTACATTTTGTGAATAAAATATTCACCTTGATTTCATCATGAGATATCATGTTGTATAGATTCAAAGTCAATATTGAGTTTTGTAAATAGAAGATAAGACATTATTTTATATAAATTTAAAATTTGCTAATTATATAATGTCAATATAATAAGTATGACCACATATTTTATAAATTTAAAATCATATAACACTATAAAAGAAAGTTGTTTGATCAAGTAGTCTATTTATCAAACATGTTAGGATATTGCATGATAATGTAAGAAATAAAATTCAACATCCTATAGAGAAAGATAGAATCCTCAAATAGTGAAGGTAGAAGAAGTGTCTTAGGATAAGAACTAGAAATTATTTAAAACTTATTTTCAATAAATTTCAAACAATGATAAGCTTTAAGGAATATCTACGAACCTACTAGGATTGGTCAAAAAAGAGAAGTTTGCAACCTATTGACACCTTCAAATTCTAACAAAATTTGATACCCATAGAGAAAAAATCAGGTACAATATTTAGAGGCACTCCTGCAAAAAAATTTAAGACAGCCTATTTTAGACGATTATGACTTGATGCTCGTTTATTTTAATGTAAAATCACTTGGTATGTATATTCATTTATTATGTGTGAGTGTCCATATGCATTTGCAGCCTCTCGTGATTAGATTTGATCAATTTCCAAAGACGCAACTTGAAGGATTGGATGATTGTCATGAAAAAAGAATGATTCCTTAGAGTCAATTGGAGATAAAAACTTATTTTACAAAGAATTTTTTTTAGCTAGGACCACAAAGGGACTTGGCATTCATCATCAAGTTACAAGGCCTAGTGATAAATCAGAGTAGAATTCAAGAATAGTTTAAACAATTGAGATAAGATTTCATATTTTATAAAGTTAAGTACATCTTAAAATACAAAGTCAATTTTATTTTTTGTAAATAGAAAATAAAGTTTCATGTTTTATAAATTTAAAAGATGCTAACCATGTAAAATCAATTTCATTTATGTAAAAATAAAAAACTAAAATCTCATGTTTTATAAAATTGAAAGGATCTATCACTATAAAGTCAATGTTATTTTCTATAAATAGAATATAAGATTTTATGTTTTATAAATTTGAAAACATCTAGATGCTTTGATAAGATACCTTGCTTTATAAGTCTGTGTGTGTCTAAGGATGTAGTTTGGTAACATGGCTCAATAGAGTTTTTCTACATTATTTGAATAAAATATTGACTTTAATTTCATCATGAGATATCACATTGTATAGATTCAAAGTCAATATTGAGTTTTGTAAATAGAAGATAAGATTTTATGTTTTATAAATTTAAAGGCTGCTAATTATATAATGAAAATTTAATTTTGTACAAATAAAAAATATGATTGATATTTTATAAATTTGAAATCATGTAACACTATAATGTTATTTTTAAGAAATACAAGATAAGATTTCATGTTTTATAAATTTGAAAGTATAGAAACATATTTTTTTTCAACATACCTTATTTTATAAATGTGTAAGTGTCAAAGGACGTGGTTGGATATTATGACTCAATAAAGTTTCTCCAAATTATGTGAATAAAATAACTTTGATTTCATCACAAGATAAAGATATAATGGTTTATACATTTTGGGATTATAAAGACGATGTTGGTGGCGACATAAAGTTTCTTTCCAATTTAAAAATAAAAAGTTGACTTAAGATGGCGAATGAAGTATAAGTAACTTGTATGGCCCGTAACTTTGTACATCAGTAATCTTCCATTCGTCCCTCAAAGAGAAACTTGCAGTTTGCTCTCTAAAAGGATGGAAGAAGAGAAGCGGCAGCTTCATGTTATTATGGTCCCTTGGCTTGCTTATGGCCACATAACACCCTTCTTAGAGCTGGCGAAGAGATTGGACGATGAAGGTCTCAAAGTTTCCTTTCTATCCACTCCCCTCAATATCAGATGGATTAGGCAGCACATATCGCAGCTACACCCAATTCCACACATTGATCTGCTGGAGATTCCGCTGCCCTCCATAGATGGACTCCCCGATGGCGTTGAGTCAACTGCAGATTTGAAGCGCGGAGGAACATTTGAGCTTCTCATCAAAGCAATGGACGAGTGGGAGAAACCATTCGAAGCCCTGTTAGAAAGGCTTTCACCTGACTTTGTAATCCATGATATGACGCAGTACTGGGCTTCTCCCATGGCCGCCAAACTGGGCATTCCCACCATATTTTTCCACATCACCTCGGCTGCAAGTGCAGCATTCTTTAAAGGCCATGATACCTACAAAGCAGAGAACGGTGTGACAGTCCAAGATCTGACGGGGCCGCCACCTGGATTCCCCTCTGCGCACATCTACTTATCAGCCTTTTCAGCCCGGAAGATACTCCAAGTGCACACAAATAAGGAAGAGCGCATTACTACGGCACAGCGGTGGAGCATGTGCTTACAGGGCAGTTGGCTGATAGCTTTCAATACTTGCGTAGAACTCGAAGGTAAATACTTGGACTATTTGAAAACAATCCAACGACAGCCCGTGCTTCCCGTCGGAATAATCCTGCCCGATCTGCCGCCGTCACCAGCTGCAGACCGTTCCTTGGCCTGGCTGGAGCTGCAGCTTACCCGTTCCGTGGTGGTGGTCTCCTTTGGCAGCGAATGTATTCTCACCCGTCAAGAGCTCGTTGCATTGGCGTTGGGCTTAGAAGAAAGTGAGGTCCCATTTCTGTGCATTCTTCTCCGCCAAATGGCTACTGAGTTGCCCCAAGGCTTTGTGGAGCGCACCCAGTCGAGAGGACTTGTGGTGACCGAGTGGGCGCCTCAGCTGCACATTCTCAGCCATTCTTCTGTGGGAGCGTTTTTCACTCAGTGTGGGTGGAATTCGGTGACGGAGGGATTGAGGTTTGGAGTGCCACTGGTGACCATTCCGCTGCAGCACGAACAGTTTTTAAATTCTAAGCTCATAGCCGATGACCTCAGGCTGGGAGTTGAGGTCAGGAGAAATGAGGAGGATGGCTCTTTCTCTAAGGAAGACGTCACTAAGGCTGTTCGCAGGTTAATGGAGGAAGAGGAGGGCCGAGAGATAAGATCTAACGTTCACCAGCTTAGTGGAGTCTTGACAAGCGACGACAGGCAGATTTATCGATCAAACATTCACAACTTTGTTTCTTTGCTCAAAGAGAAAGCGTCCTGAGCACTATGTGTCTATTGTTAGGTTTGTAAACTTTATGCCGTTCGAATTTTAAGTTGTTGGAAAAAGCAATGTACTTTTGGTTGAGGACAGTATTTGCATTTCCCCAACGGTTTCCTCAACCCTTATTCCATTTGTTTTAGTTGTTAAAAGATTGTGAAAAAAAAAAAAGAGAGAGGTTAGTTTTGTATATACTTCTTTTTTGGTTTTTTTTTTTTTTTTAAATGATTATTTCATTATTTTCTAGTAGGCATCACCATAGTCAGTAGGTATGGCTATAGTCTGTTATAATTAATTAGTACACTTATGCGAATTGTTCTTATCCTACAATTTATCTTAGTTTAATTAAAATATTAATAATTATACAATAAAAAGAATTGGAAAGGAGTGACAGTGAGAGAATGGGAGAGAAAGAGGATACTGACAACGACGATGAAGCTCTAGGTGGTGTTGAGTGGGTTTTGAAGGTGCTAGAGTCCACTATTGTCTCTATAGGGCTTTTGTTTATGGGCTTTGCTTCAGCATGCTTAGTTGCCATTGTTTGTTTCGCCCTTGTGGTCATGATTGTTTGTGCTACTAGCCTTGGACACATTTTGGTTGTTTCTGCAGGCTTCTTCCTCAGTTTGCATAGTGGGCTCCTTGGCTTTGTGTTGGCGTTGATTTTTTTTGTGCTTGAGTGGTCCCCAACTCTCCCTTTGGAGGTTTTTTTGCGGAAGCTATTGATGTTGTGCTTTTGGTTGAACTGGGTCTTGTCTTTTCTTGTTGGTGTGTGTGACTTTCTCCTTCACAATTTTGTTTATGGCTAATACCACTTGTGGTATGTCTATAGTAGATGATGCTAGTGTTCTTTGAAGTGCTCTGCATGTCCTAGATGTTGCTGGGATCTCTCTCACCTCCCCCCCGCCCCACCACTAGTTGTAATTCATTTGTTCTCTATGGAGCCATTTCCTACATTTCTTCAGGGAGTTTGGGAAAAGGTTCTTCAGATCCTTGAGGGGATTCTATATATAGGCACATGGTTGGTTTGGAAAGGATGTTTTCTTTCCCTCCCCTCTCCATAGACTTTGCCTTTTCTTTGGGGTTTTTTGTGGTGTTCTATCTCTTGTGGAAGGACCTTGTATTGTCATGGTTTTTACCCTACTATTGATCTATTGTTGGGGTTTGGGTCCTTATGCTTCTTTCTTCCTCTCTAATTTTTCTCTATCTAGGTGGGGGCATTCGTAATGGAGGTGGTGAGTTACCTAGTGGGAGAGGTCGGAGGTTGTTGTGGTTGTGAATTTTATATCTTTGGCTTATGAGGAAGTGATGGTGGATTGTAGGCAGTTTATTTTGTCCTTGGTTCCTTCTTCAAATCTATCGCTAATGTCGTGGGTACCTCTCGTATTGAGGTGGAGAGGGTTTTTGTAGTTGAGGTTTGAGTTTGTTGTTGGAGTGAATATGTTTCTTACTATACGTTGGTTTTGGGTTCCAAATTAAAGCCTAGTGCTAAGGTTTGGCGAGCCTTCAAAAACCCTCTCTTCTATATGAGCCTATGGATGGCTTGAAAGATCTAGTCTATTCTAGTTAATTTCTTTTCATTTATGCTTAACATGTTGAATGATTAGGTTATAGGATCCTTGATAAAACCCTTTATTCAAGTTAAGGGATCCTAGAAAAACACTAAAATCATGTTTGACGTTAAGGGGGTTTGTAAACACCCTTTGTATTAAGTTTGATGGATTTGGCCTTGTGTTGCTGCAGCAAGAGCTTTGTTTTCCCATTCTTCTTTAGGTTGATACTATAAGTTTCTTATGGAGCTACTACTTAGTTATATTTGATCTTTCATACCTATTTGTTTATGGATTCTAGATACATATTTATATAAGGGTTTCCACGTCCTTTGAAAACTTATTTTTTCAAATAAAAAAACAAGAAGGGGGAACTATTCAAGGGGCCAAAAAATGATTATTTAGCTTCTTATTTATAAAAATATAATTCACATAATGAACAAAAGAATAACTAGTCACAATATGTGTTGATTTAATAGTAAATATTTGATATGCACACATATTATAGTCATCTCATTGAATTATTTCCCCTTTTTCCTTAACAATGTTATTATTTAAGGTTTTGGTGTACAAATTTATAAACACTTATATAATAGACATTTGATAACACTTTTAGATATTTTTTTCTAGTTTTTAAATGCATTCTTATTAAAATATATAAAACATCATAAAACTAAATTTTAATTTACTAGCAATAATAACTATTTTCCAAAGTATCTAAAATCTTCAGAATCACTATTAACCATGAACTAAATCTATAATATTGATTTCATGTAAGATTTGTAAGAAACCATATTTTTTCCATGATACATTATGCAACAACACACAACAATATATCATTCTGAACAATTTAAAATAAAAACTAACTTGTCTATTTCTTGTTGTGTGAATATTTATAATAGCACCAACATATGAAACCCTATATTATAGGAATATAAAATTATAATGTCTAATTACACTAGATAAACTCACAAAGAGATATTGGTATACTCATTCGCGGCCTAAACTTTTAAACAACTACCACATATATCCAAATTTTAAACATATAATAATTTTCACATTGAATTCAGACAATTAACAAAATAAATTTATCCATTTATTTACTCTCCAATTTGTTTTTGGTTTCATTATGCATTGAGACACTATTTTGTTTAGTTTTGTATAGTCCAAAAATGGAAGCACCTCTATTGTAGACTAGTTTAGCCTTTCGAGTAAGTGGTTTAGGGTCATGTCAAGAACCTTGAATGGCTCTCTGACTTGAATCTAGCTTTCCCCCTATTCTACCCCATTTTCCACTTCTCTCTAGCCTATTTTTTGCATCTTGAACTGCAGATATGAGATTCTTGACCTTAGGGTTAGGGTCGACCTTTTAGTGTTAGAAACACTAAGAGAGGGGGGTGGGTGAATAAGTATTTATCTAGTAATTATATTTCAGCCAATTAAACATATATCAAATGTGCATCTAAAGAAACATAACACATGATATGATTACGGAGAACCTTGATCAGAGGAAAACTCTGGTGGGGATTAGTACCCACAAATATTGTACTAGGTATAATGAACCTGTTAAAGTTCCTTTGCCCTATTAGAAGCAGTC
>MU226277.1:2226536-2238466 GCA_018584345.1 Thuja plicata | reverse complement strand
GCCTAGAACCTGGAGGTCTCATCTCGTTTAGCATAAGGTCCCACAACCTTGAGATGATTCCCATGTTATACTGGATTATCAAGACCAAGAGAGCTTGAGATCAGAGGCGCAAATTCAGTGTATAACATGTACTTTCATTTTTGTATGTATGATGAACTGGGTACACATACCCAAATTACAGGGTAGCTTTTTATTGCAAAGCTTATGTCTAATTTTTTAAGCAACATCAATCAACTATTAAAAAATATTAAAAGGTTGAGGCTAAGCATAAGGATCTTAAATAATTAAATGATTAATTGGATGTCTGTCAAGCCAAAGAGCTAATTGATATTGGTCCTATGACATTGTTTCATGCTCATGAGCCAAAAGATTGTTGAAATCCATCTTCACTTCATAATTATGCACAAACTTTTCCCAGTCTTGCTGAAATTCCAGTTCCACTTTATCTATACAAGACCATAATTGTACATTGAATTTATGCCCATTTAGGTCCTTCTAACACTATATATTCTACGCAATTGCACGTGCATTCTCGATTCAGAGTGGGAAAATCTTATTTTGGAGGAGGGAGAGAAGCCAAACACATAAAGAACATGCACATAAACATGATAGTTGGGAAAAATAAATATAGATATCACAATAGCTAAGAAACATAAATGTAGATATCATTGTCACAATTATTTGGAGGCAACATAATTAAGTGGTATACCCAAATGATACAACACAACCAATACTCCAGTTCTTACTTGGCACTACATGATCCAAAACCATAGATAACGAATAAATTTAGAGAGTGGAGGTATATTATTTTGGTTGTTATGGCCCTCCTCCACTCTATAAATTTATTTCTTATGTATGGTTTTTGGATCGTGCAGTGCCAACTTAGAATTGGAGGAGTAGTATTTGCCTTGCATTGTCTGGGTATACCATTGAATTATGTTGTGTCTCCAAAAAATTGTGACCATGATGCCTACATTTATGTTTTTTAGTTGTTGTGTCCCAGGATCCCTTATGACCCTTTATGACCCTTTAATATCCCTAAGAATACATCTTAGAGGTCTTAAAGTGTCGTAAAGGGTCATAAGAGTGTCCTGGGAGGGGCCAGATGAGTTTCCACCTTCACGTGGTTAGCCTTGTTAAGTAAAGAATGTTAAAATATTCTCAAAACAAAGAGAAACTCTTAAAAAATCTAAAGTGACACTAAAAAAATACATGCGACATCGAGCCGTAGACAATTGTCGACGGCTCGATGTCACATATATAACAAATTCGTCGCATGCCGATCGTATTTTTGACCCTCGTTATGTGACGCCTATATGTCATAATAGTGATAGATAAAATGTAATGACAACATGATTACCATTATAGCTGACTCGTATCGCGATACCTAGATGTCTCTTTTTTCAAACGTGCGACAAATTTTCTATACTTACGACGTCAGGCTGTCAAAAAATTATCGATGACTCGATGTTGCATGTATAGAAAATTCATCGCACATCTGAAAAAGTGACAGATAACATGCAACACCTACGTGTCATAATAGTGACAGATGATATACGACACTTACGTGTCATAATAGTGACACATAAGATTTGACACCTACATGTAATAATAGCGACATTAAAAATATGTAACGACAGTGTGGTAACAATCATAGTTGGCTCGTATTGCGATGGTTAGTACCATCACAATAAGGACAGATGACACAGCCGTCGTTAATTCTGACACCAAAATGGCAACACTAATCTCTATTGCTAGGCCGACAAGAAAGTGTTGGAAAAGTGACACATAGCCATCGAAAAGAGGCCTCAAATGTACTAGCGTTTTCTTCTTGGGGGTTCACTGTCCATCAGGGTTTACTGTCACTCGATGTATATGATTACTGATGACCAAAACTTTGTCCCTTCAGATCTTTAAGTTTTGTGACAATATGTGTATGATAAATCATACCATATTAAGTTTACATCAATGACAATACAATACATTAACTAATTTTATGTCTTGCATTTACTTTCTGCAGCTCATTGATTATCAACTTTATCATTTTCAAACATTAATTCAGTTATAGTTCATCAATCTCTCCCTTTGGCATTGATGGAAACATACTACTAACACAATATGAAATATATTAGTTGTAGTTCATCAATCTCTCCCAAACCTTATTGTTGTATAACCAATTAAAATATCCAACTCTCATTAAGCTCTCCTAGCTTAGATTTGATTCTTGTAGAGTTCTTTTCTTCATTCCCTTCATGGATAGATGTAGCAATTCTAACTTCTGATTTCTATCTCTCCCTTACTTGTAGAATCTCTTCTCCCTTTTCTGGATAGATATGCAGTGTTAACTTTCTTGAATTGTCTCCCTTAGATGGACTTTTAATCTTTCTCTTCCTTTAAGTGTTCCTCTCCCTGATGGATATTTATTTTCTCTTCCTTTGGATGATCATGATATTTCATATTGAAATATTTCTCTCCCTTATCTCTGGATATTTCATATGGATATATTCTCTCCCTTTGACAACAATTCCAAACATATAATGTATCTCTCTCTTTAATATATTGCTTGAATTTCCTCTCCATCAGTAATACAAATTTGTAGTATACAACAATTTCTCTGGTGTTTGGTGCGTATAGGTACCTCTTTTTGTGTGTTGATATATCATTGAAGTCCATTTATTTTATTTCTTCAACATGATTAATAATATGATAATTTGTAGGCTAATGTAGCCTTCAAGTCAACTTAGTGACTAGTAGACAAGGTTTGGACCCTAGTCTTTTCCTCAGGTACTCAAATATATTTTTTGGCAGTGGCTTTGTGAATATGTCTGGTAACTATTCTTTGGATTGTACATATTCCAGTATCACTTATTTTTCTTGTACTTGTTCCCTTAAGTAATGATACCTAATAGAAATATGTTTTGTCTTAGCATGCATGACAGGGTTCTTTGAGATGTTGATAGCACTAGTATTATCACAATAGATAATCACTGGTTCACAAATTTACATGTTCATACCTTTCAGTAATTGCTTGATCCATGCAATGTTAGAGCAATTTGCAGCAACAGCCACATATTATGCTTCTGCGGTAGATTGTGAGATGCATCCTTGCCTTTTACTTATCCATGTGACAAATTGGTCACCCATAAAGAATGCTCCTCTTTTTTTTCTCTTTCTGTCATCAATGTTTCCAGCCCAATCAGCATTTGTATAAACTTGTAGCTCAAATTTGCCTTCTTTATTATACCATAGACCATAGTCTTCGGTATTCTTTAGATATCTCAGAATTATTTTGATAGCAATCATGTGTGATTCCTTGGTATTAGTAAAGATGTTGGAATTAATGGGAAGTAGTACTAAGAGGGGAGGGGTGAATTAGTACCTCAAACATTTAACACCTTACATAATTTATCATTAGTAATCATTCAATTTTGATTTACCAACCATTACTATTGTTCTTTCTTATGTATCTATTGTTTGTTCACAATCTTTAATAGTTCACAATCATTCATATTGTTTGTTCACAATCTTTAATAGTTCACAATCTTTAATAGTTCACAATCATGAAATTGACAAACACATAACACAAGATATGGTATCACAGAAAACTTCTGTTAGGAAGTAAAAATTGCGATGGGGATGGCACCCACAAAACTTCACTATCTATAAAATGGAAGGGAGCCTGTTAAGGCTTATAATTTGATCACTTCTGATGATCTACCCTATTAAGAGTATTAAGGTGGAGACCTGTTAAGAGCTTTCGCAACATTGATTTAAGTGTGCACTTAGTTATGAGATTTACAATAGGATGGTTAAGCCCACCTTTCTTGAAAGCATTTCATTAGTGTACTACACTTGCTAAAATGAGTATAAATGTTGACCTGATTGTATGCAATCTACTATTTCTGATTTACAGATCCATTAAATCTTTTACAATAATAATATCACCTTAAGTGATTGATGAATACCTTTTATCTGCTTGTCGGTAGCCTCTATTCTTTTCTTGAAAACCGGTATGAATTTGTTTGTGTTCTTCTTCATGAATTCTCGGTCTCGTCTTTAGTTGCTCTTCATGACTACCATCTTCATTGTATGATCTTTGATCTTAAACCTTTAACCTTTTCAAGAATATACTCAGCTCTGATACCAATTGTTAGTAATAACTAAGAGGGGGGGGTGAATTAGTGGCCTAAAAAAATTATCCTTCAAACATTAACCACCAATCAAATAAACCTCAGATTATTATGTCCCTACAAGATGCATGCCATGAAATACTTATAATGATTAACTATCTATTAGTTTACCTTGTCTATCCTTATTCTCCTTGATTATCGATAAGCAGTATAACTATTTACCGAAATACTGTAAATATGCAGACTATACCGATCAACCCAGTGTTAACTATGTCAGAAACAAAACAATAAAGAAATGAATTATACACACATAACACATGAATTTTTAATGTGGAAACCCTGTTAAGGGAAAAAACCACTGGGACCGGTACCCCAAATTTTCACTCTTTTGAAGTGAGCCCTATTATGAGCCAACCCTTTTAAAGGTTAGAAACACACTGTTAGGTGTGACCTTGTTAGAGGATTTTACACATATAGGTTATAACTTAGTATCGGGCATCTAATGCTACCATCCTTGAATCATCCTCTCTCTTATACTGTCAATAGGCATCGGGCATATCCAATGCTACTTTCATGAATCAACCTTTTTGGCACTCCTTGGGGTGTACCTCAATATATAGAAGACTGTTTAGTCCTGCTCTATTAAGAGACTTGATGCTTCAATGGTTAAACTGAAACAAAATGACATTTTTCTAATGCAACTTGAATTGCAAATTTTTAGATCTATTTAAGTACATTACCTCGTTGATCAATGTATAAATTCAATTCTTTTGTGCTTCATACTTTCTTCTCTGTGATGCTGTGCTTACTATTCGTTGTTGCCTGCAAAATTCCTTAGCTCTCCTTTAGCTTGATTGATCAGTACTAAATGAAGTTGTTTTTCATCAGTTTCTCTTTAGCATCCTCTTTCTATTCACTACCCTTAATCCCCTTTTCATGTGATACGAAAATGAATTAAGCTTGTCTCTTATATAGACATGATATTCATTGTTTCTTGATTCTTGATTCTTGATTCTTGGCATGAAAAAAAATCTAGCCAATTTGATTTAAAGAAGAACCCCTAATTTATCTCATAGTTATCTTCATGCCAACTGTATAAATCAGCTTTAAATCAAGTACTTAATTATGGTTGAAAAAAACAAAGAAAAAAACCAGTTAAGTCTATCGTTAGCTCTTTCCAGCTAGATATTTTTTCATTTTCTTAACTCTCTATTCCATCGATCAATTCTTTAGTTATTCGTTGGTTACAACTGTCAGTTTCATTGGTTTGACTCCAGTTAGCTTCAGGATCTTCGTCTGTCAGGCATCATTGGATTTTTACTCATCGGGCAACTCTATTTTAAGCTCATTGGGCATCCTTTGGTTTTTCTTTGTTGGGAAACATTGTCTTCTACTCATCGTGTATCACTGTGAATTTTCTTCTTTGCCTTTACCAATGGTGTGCACTTCATCGGTGTTTGTATGTAACTTGGTGAATACTTGACTTTTATGGATTGCTGAAAGCATAACCTTTGTTCCATTGATTCTTTGAATTCTTTGGCATTATGTACATGACCGTATAGATTATATTAAGTTAACATCAATGAAAATACAAACCATTAACTGATTTAATGGCTTGCATTATCTTCAACTTAACATTATCAAACATTTAATCAGTTAAATGTCATCAAGAGAATCTCACAACTATTCCACCTGCATGTGCTATATATGGTCTTATGTGTACAACATACATTATATTTCCAATAATAGATCTATATAAGGTCTAATTTTCCTTAGTTGACTTGTCTTCCTTTGTCAATTTGCATCTTGTTTCCATAGGTGTTCCAACTAGTTTGGAATCTTCCATCTTGAATATCTAAAGCAATTCTTTGATGTATTTGGTTTGTGTGATCTAGATGCCTTCATCCTGTTGTAGAATCTGTAGACCAAGAAAAAATTTGATCTCTCCAAACATTGACATCTCAAATTCTTTTCTTATTTCATCAAAAAATTATTTGCATAACATATCATTACCTCCAAATATGATATCATCAACAAATATCTTAGCAATCAAAATTTTATCAGCGATATCTCCTTTCAAATATAGATTATTGTTATCACTTGTTCTTAAAAATCCAATACTAATGAGATAAGAGTGATGTCTTTCATACCATGCTCTTGGTGCTTGATTCAATCTATACAAGGCTTTTCATAGTCTACAAACCATGTTCCTTTTGTCAGGATATACAAACCTTTCAGGTTGTTTAATGTATACCTCTTCTTCTAGTATTCCATTTAGGAATGAAGATTTGACATCCATTTGGTATACCTTGAATCCTTTGAAAGAAACATAAGAAAGTAAAATTATTACTCCTTCTAGCCTAGAAACGAGTGCAAAGGCTTCTCCATGGTCAATAGCTTCTTCTTGTGCATACCTTTTACATACTAATTTTTCTTTGTTTCTTGTGACTTCTCCATTCTCATTCAATTTGTTTCTAAATATCCATTTGGTACCAATGACATTTTTGTCATTCCATCTAGGTACTAATGTCCATGTTTTTTTTATTTTCAATCTACTCAACTTCTTCATTTATAGCACTGACCCATTCCCAATTATCAAGTGTAGTATTAACATATTTAGGCTTAAAATCACAAATTAAACATCTAGTGTTCAGTGACTTACTTCTTGTTCTCATTCCAGCATTTTTGTCTCCTATGATTTGGTTCTGTGGATGGTGTCTTCTAACATACTTAGAAAGTATAGGTTCAGATGTCTATACATCATTCTAACAATCATTTTGACCTTCATTTTGATCTTAATCGCTCGGTTCATCATTGTGAGCATTTTCCTAATTTTCGGTGTGTGCAGCCTGTTGCTCGGGTGCATTGTTCTCTCACTCAATAGCAATACATCGTTTCTCAGGAAGAGTGTTAGATTCTACAATGTACAAAAATCTGTTATGATCTCCTGGTTCCTTTCTTCTTTCCTCATCATTTTTCTCACCAAATTCATCCACTTTGAGATTTGCACTTTCAATGATTTTGTTAGAGGATTTGTTAAGACATTTATAAGATTTGCTTTTGGTAGAATAACCTAGAAATATTCCTTCATCACCTTTGGATTCAAGCTTCCCATTTCTATCATCTTTCAATATATAAAATTGACTTCCAAAAATTCTAAAGTAACTTATATTTGGTTTGTATCCACACCATAGCTCATAGGGTGTCTTATTGGTGTCTTTCTTCAATTGAACTTTGTTTAGTGTATAGATAGCAGTACTTACAGCTTCTCTCTAGAATGTTTGTGTGATGCCTTTCTTAATCATTAGTATTCTAGCACAATCAATGATTGATCTATTCCTTCTTTTAGCAATCCCAATTTTTTTTGGTGTTCTTGGTGCAAAAACCTGTCTTTGAATTCCATGCTTATTACAAAAGATAGTGAATTCATAAGAAATAAATTCTCCTCCTTTATCGTATCTTACGCATTTTAGTTCCTATCCACTTTATTTTTCAACTATGGCTTTATACCATTTGAACATCTTAAATACTTTAGATTTGTCTTTTAAGAACATAATAGACATCATTCTAGAATAATCATCAACAAATAGAATGAAGTATCTATCACCATAATAGCTCTTTGTTCTAATTGGTCCACATAAGTCAGTATGGAAAAATTCTAGAATAGCATTAGATGAGTAGGTTTTTCTTTTGAAACTGGACTTTTTCATTTTGCCTTTTTGACAATTCTTACATATGACATGGTTGGGCTTTGACATGCTTGATAAGCCTCTTAATTTTCTTTTATTTCTTATCCTAACTATTTTGTCAAAATTCACATGACATAACCTTTTATTACACAACCAAATGTCTTCATTTCTAGCCAAAAAACAAGTGGTCTCAATCTTATCAGGATAAAATAGGTTATCTTTTGTTTCTTCACTAGTACCGATCAACCTTCCTATTTCATTATAGATCTTTTCCTTATTGTTCTCAAATGGAACTCAGTGACCTGTGTTATTGAGCTGTGAAACACTTAATAGATTATAGTTAAATCCTTTCACCCAATATGCATTTTCAAATCTGATCAAAGTATTCAACATGATGGATCCTTTACCCTCAACAGAAGAAGGTGAGTCACTACCCATTATTAGTGGTCCACCATTATAATCTTCAAAAGTTTCAAACTTTTCTTTGTCTCCCATCATGTGGTGAGTACAGCCGCTATCAATAATCCAGACATAATTTTTACTAAGCTTAGACATGAGTGCAATGTCTACATACCTTTCTTCTTCCTCTGAATCATCCTTCATAGAAACAAATAGCACCTCAATATCTTCATCAGACTTAGTGTCAGTATTTTCAGCTTGGTTCTCAACCAGGTAACAATCCTTCGTGCCTTTGTCCTTGTAGTATCGGTTATCTCTTCTATCATATTTTTGGTTTCTTCGGTAATCTTTGTCATCACTTCTGTCATACTTCGTTTCATAACTTCTTTCATCTTTTCTTTTGTTAGGTCATCTAGTAGTAAAGTGTCCAATCTCTTTACAATTAAAACATACCAATGGTAATTTACCTTTGCCTCTTTGCAATATTCTAGCCATTAGTGCTTCAATTTCATCAAGTTCTTGTTCATCACTATCACTTTCACTATCATTTCTCATAGTGTGTTTATGACTTGATTTACTTATTTTCAAAGAAGATTTGAATGTAGACTCAATAGTTGGTAAGACACTATTGTCAAAGTTATTCATCTCAAATGAAATAAGTCTACCAATAAAACTATCTAGAGTAACATTGTTATTTACTACTGCTCTCATTTCTTGTAATGTAGGTACTCTAATAGGATAAATAGGCAGTAAGGTTCTTAGAATTTTACTTACCATTGTTTCTTCTTCAAGTACACCTCCTACTCCTTGGATAGCATTAACAACCTCTTTGATTCTGCTACTGTATTAAGTGATGTTTTCTCCTTCTTTCATTCTTAGGTCATCAATTTTTCCTCTTAGGCTTTCAATCTTAGCTCTCAGCACATTTTTATCTCATCCATGTACTATCTTGAGTTTTTCCCACATTGTCTTTGCAGTGGTGCATGATTTGGCATCTTCAAATCCAGCATTGCAGAGTGAAGAAGTAAGTTCTATCATCATAGAATTGTGTTCATGTTTCTCTCTCAATTGATCAACAATCAGAGGTCTAGTAAGTAACACAAATTCAGTATCCAAGTACTATGTGACATCATTTCCAATACCTGATAGGTGGATTATTATCCTACTTTTCCATGATGCAAAGTTGTGCTTGTTCAACTTAGGCACATCCCTTTTACACATCTTGTGATCTTTAGCTTGAGTTTTTAAACTCTCTTCTAATAAAACAAGCTCTAATACCAATTGTTATAATAACTAAGAGAGGGGGGGTGGATAAGTGGCCTAAAACATTAATCAAATAATTCAACCAAAACTTATATCTTAAGCTTTACCAAATAGTAGTTTATCTTTTCCTAGCCTTTACTGAATATTAGTAAATAAACTTAGTGTTTACTGATCAATCCTATTTTAGTTATGTGTAAAGAAAAATATCAAATTAATGAACCATATACACATTTGACACATGGATTTTTAACATGGAAACCCTGTTAAGGAAAATACCACTTGGGACTGGTAACCCAAAATTTTCACTCTTCTAAAGTGAGCTCAGTGAAGAGCCAACCCTGTTAAAGGTTACAAACACACTGTTAAGTGTTGACTTGTTAAAGGATTTAAAACTAACATTTTATCACTTGACCTAGCATTCACTATTTTGTCAACATGAAAACCTTCTGATACTCCTTGGGATGTATCTCAATATATTAAGGATGGTTACATCCCACTCGGTTAAGATATTTTCTTAATCAATGGTGAAACTGAAATACTAAATGATCTGCTCATAAATAAAACTTAATATTACATATGTTTAGATCTATTGTAACTCCATAGTACATTTTCTGATCAATGTTCTCTTCAATTCATTTTATCCACTTCTTTCAGCTCGGGTTATGATGTTGCTTCTATGTTGCTCGGTGTCTGCAGAATTCTTACCTCTGTTCTTTAGCTTGTATGATCAGTTCTGCATGAAGACTGCTATCTTCATCATAATTATCTTGAGCATTCCTCTTGTGCATAATGAATTACTTGTCACTTTATATAGACATTATTTCACCGTTTCTTTCTTCTTCTTTTTTCTTTTTTGATCACTTCTTGATTTGTAAATCTCACCATGCTTTATTTAGTTTTATTCCGTAAATCTCTCCTTATTTTTTGAAATAAAACATTCTTTAAATCTCCTTCTTATCTTTATCTTTTAATTGATCGAAAGAAATAAATTAAACAATCAGTTAACTCTAAATATAGCTCCTGCAAGCTAAGTTGTTTTGTCATTTCCCAACTCCAGTTCTCATCACTCAACACTCTAGTTGTGCTCAGTGAATACTACAGATAGCGCAGGAATCAACTTTAGTTTTGTTCGTTGACAACTATAGTTATCTCGGTAATGCGTTCCTGAGTATCACTTGCTCAGGTAACATGGTCCATCGGTTAACACTGTGAACTTCTATGCCTGAGGTTCAATGTCTATCAGGGTTGACTATCACTCACTATATATGATGACCGACAAAAAAACTTTGTCTCTTCAAATATTTAGGTGTTGTGACAATATGTGTATGATAAATCATACCATATTAAGTTGACATCAATGACAATACAATACATTAACTGATTTAATGTCTTGAATTTACTTTTATCAGCTCGGTGATTATCAACTTTGTCATTTTTAAATATTCAATCAATTATAGTTCATCAGATGATTACAAGAAGTAATTTACCCAAATCACATTTAAGAAGATACTCACAACACATAATAGAGTTTCTAATAAAATGGACACCCTTGCTTCACTATTGTAATTACCTTATCAAAATGATCAATATGAATTTTTGGTGGAAGAATAAGTCCATACTGCATATGACCATCTTGATTCCCAAATTATTTGTTTAATTGTGAGTTCTAAATCTACCTTCTATGGCCCTATCTATAGCTACTTAAGGATAATACCTTACCTATAAACTAATAAAGAAACCAAAAGCATAACTATATCTAACAAACATCTTGATATACCTTACTATCTGATACATTATATCGAATAGGTCTTGATGGTGCATTACATAGATGTGTAGAGAGTGAAGAATCTGAAAACACCTTATGCAATATGCACGAAGGTATTTATGGTTCATATTTGAGTGGTTTAATTCTAGCTTAGAAACTATTAAGAATTGGATATTATTGGCCAACCATGGAGAAATATTATTTTTTTAGTTTGTGAAGACCTATCAAAAGTGCCAGCATAGGAGCTATACCCTATCACTACACCACGAACTTTTTATCAATGGGGTTTTGAATTGATAGGGATAATATATGCATCATCTTCCAATGATCATAAATATATGGGTGATACCACAGTAGTGGGTTACACTTTTTTGCCTAAACGAATATTAAAGTCTACATTTTGAGAAAAACTTTCACATTCGGATGCATATTGTCATTAAAATATTTGAAATCGGAAGATGAAGTAAACTAGAGTCTTTTGGGATTTTCTTTCTAGATTCTAAATTTATTTTTTTTTATTTTTTTTAATTGATTTTGATTTTAATTTTAATTTCTCTTGTATGCACCATAAAATGGTCGCCTAGACTTTGGGCCCCATTTCTCAATTTATCAAATCCCTGAATCAATATTTTCAAATATCAACAATATCAATTATATCAATTTCCTTGATCAAATCATAATCAA
>MU226277.1:2192953-2217981 GCA_018584345.1 Thuja plicata | reverse complement strand
ATCCTAAGCCTTTATTTAATTAAAAGGAATTTCCTCCTCTTTTATTTAAATAAAAAATCCTCACTTTTCTTCTTATCCTATGTTGCACAAATAAAGCATTATTCTTATTTTATTAAAAAGGGAAAAAGCACTTTTTGTCTTATGTGGGACACAAAAGTCAACTCCTATTTTCCTATTGGAGGATATTTGTGCATAAGGATCAAGCTTCCATTTTTTCCACCCTTGATTAAGACTTTTACCTCTTAATCTCAATGGTCCATTTCATTTCATTTCTTATAAAAGGAGAGCTCTCTCCTTCATTTTAAGATCTTAGGTTTTGATGCTAATGTTATGCTGCAGGTTTTCTAGGTCACTTTGGAGCTTTTTGAAGATTTGGAGCATTCTTGGCTTTTGCATCTACATGTTATCATAGTTTCATTTCTTGAATTATCATGGCATTCTTAGCTTAGATTTCCTTTATGCTTTAGATTAATTCATCTAGCTTAACTAGGAGGCTTTGTAATATTTGTTCTTTCATTTTCATAGCTTAGCTTGCATATTCATCTTAATCTAGCTTGCATTGCATTTCATTCTTGATTCTTGAGGATATTGGCATTCTTGCCCTTATCTTCATTGAATCTCCCATTGCATGGTTTACTAGCAAGGTTATAGGCTTAATCGCTCTAGCTGAGAACATTCTAAAAACCCTTGCACTCCATGCCTAGGGAGCTATGGATCAATTTTTGAGACCTCATTCTTGAGTGTTCTTGAATGTAAGGATTCATAGAAGTGTGACATAATTATAGCACACATCTCCCACTAAAACTGCTATGTTGCTGAAAACATCACTTTCAAAAAGGTATAACGACTTCGTACAACATAATTTTTTTTCTAAACTAGATATCAATGCGCTTCTTTCGAATTTGGTTTTGTAACATCCATATAAAGGGCATGCAATTTGTTTGACAACATTATCATGATTATTGCATATTTTATGAATGTTTCAAGTAGAGTCGATGGTAATTTTGATATACCTTGACTGCGTAGCTGATAACTTGTTGTGTATTTATCAAAATTCTAATTTTTTTTTTAATAGAAAGAAGACTCGAAGATGGAGGGCACTCTTATTTTTTAGATTTTATTTTCTATTTTCTACTATTTTTCATTGAACGTCAAACCTGGAAGTTTATATTTGATAAAAAACCTACATCTGATGCACGTCAAAATACATAGACCTAATTAATTCAAAATTTGTTAAATCTATATTCGTTAGAAAGCTCATTCAGAGTACTTGTGTGATGCAAAAGGACATTTCCCCATTCTTCCATTTGAGCCCCGTGCCTGGGTCCTGAAGCCATGAAAACTATAGATTTTTGTTAGCCTCTGCAAATGGCCTCTATTTAGAGGGTTTTGATATAAACTAATTAGTTTTGATCGAAACTACTTTCTATTGAAAGTACTTTCTTAGTTTAACATGCATATGGATAAAAAACATAGAAAAATGTTGACTAGTTAGTTTCGATCGAAACTAACTTAATTTCAATCGAAACTAAGAAGAAAAGGTAGTTTTGATCGAAACTAAGAATGTTTTGATCAAAATAATCAGGTACTTTCTATCAAAATTACTTGACTAAATCCTCCCTCTCACGGATTTCGTGAGGAATTCCTTCCTCCAAAAAAGTGTAACCCACTATTGTGGGATCACCCATTTCATAATAGACACAAACTATTTCAAAAAATGAGTTGAGCTTGTATCTCTGTTAACTATTATTAGAAAGAAGATATTCATGTTCATATATAATTATATGATTTATAGCTATGGTATTCCTCATGCCATCATTGCTGACAATGGAAAATAATTCAAGAAGATAGATGTAGAAGAGTTATGTGAAAAATTTCAAAGCATTAAATTATTCTAATATATATTAGCCTCAATGAAATGGACAAGCAAATGATTAAAAAATATATATATTGAAAATCCTAAAGAGGATAGTTGATGACTCTAGAAGGGATTGACATCTTCAATTTAACCCTTCTTTGTGAGCATATCAAACCAATGTTAGAACATCAATATGAACCCCAACTTTGTCACTCATTTATGGATTCAAAGTTTTTTTTTGGAAATATATTGTAGACTGGGTGACTGAGAGGGGGGGTGAATCAGGAACCACTAAAACATAATCTATTTTGTCCTTTATTATATTTTCTAATCTGATTGCATGCATGAAATAGAAAATTAATAAACATCCACAAAACTTGACACAATATTTGGTTACCCAGAAACCTTCCAAATAGAAAGTAAAATTTGGGTGGGGATGGTACCCAAAGATTTATTAATGCAGTATAAATTTATCCTATTAAAGCTTACGATTGACCACTTTTGATGACCTGCCCTGTTAAGAGCAATAAGGACTATTAGGTCAACCTTGTGAAAGGATTTTTACAATACAATTAAGTATGCAACTCTGTTAGGAGATTTGTAAAGGATTGTAAAGTCCACCTTGTTAAAGGATTTTGCTGATGCACCTGTTAGGATGATTCAGTAGATGATCTTCTATGCAACTCTGATTTGTTGGATAAGATCCTTTGATATAAAAATTAATCTCATGTATGTGATAGTTGAGTCTCCATTAATATTACAACTTGTTTATACACCATGACACTTCCTCCTAACACATTTTCATCTGCTTCAATAAAAAAATTCACAACATTTCCTATTATTATAAGGCTCCTAAGATCCTAGTACTCAATGGGTAAATGATACTAGCAAAGTCATTCTATAATTCTATAATCCACTATTGATAGAGAATTGAATTGGGGCTTTCAATCTGAAAGACATAAATCAAATTCATTAATCATAAATGCCTAAAATTCCAAAATTTATTATTTTTTATCACTGTATTTAGTTATTAAATAACCTTTAAGAAGTGACTTGAATTTTGTCTTCTTGCCCCATGTTACCTTGATCACTCTTTCATTTAACTCTTTACTAGTCCTAAATTAATTTTATTTAAAGGGAAAACTTGAATTAGTTTTTCCTTAAGTGTAAGTGTGTGTGTGTGTGTGTGTGGGCGTGCACACGCGCGCGTGTGTGTGTGCATACGTGCGGGCATGCGCGCGCGCGCGTGCGTGTGTGTGTGTGTGTGTGTGTGTGTGTGTGTGTGTGTGTGTGTGAGAGAGAGAGAGAGAGAGAGAGAGAGAGAGAGAGAGAGAGAGAGAGAGCGAGAGAGAGAGAGAGAGAGAGAGAGAGTTAAAACCCTTATTGCATTTCATCTTCAAAATAATTTGTGAATTTTTTATTTTTTTTGGCAAAAATGGCAGAGCCATTATAATATATTAATTATTAACCAATACACTGCTTCAACTTGACAAATTATTCATGAAATTATTAATTATTAACCAAAATATTACTTTGTGAAAGTATTGAGAATGCAACTTCAAATTTTATTCATGATTTTTCTTGTACATATTTTGTTGGGGATTGTCAAAAGTTTCATTTACGTAGTTTTCCTTACTCATTGTTAAATTGTTCAAATATTTTTAGTTATTAATAAAATGTTTTTCATTTTAACTTTAAGATTACCTAATTCATGTACTTATAAATTAATATTCAAAATTTACTGACTCTTAAACTATTACCATAACATAAAAATAATATATTTATACTTTAAAGACAATATAATTAACAAGAATATTACAAATAACAGAGTTGCATAGGTGCGGATTGAGTGCTTGCCTAGTGCTTGAAATAGTTGCACAGTGATGCTGAGAAATGTGAACAGTTTGTGCACTAGACAATCCAATTATTGACAAGGAAATCTAGTTGCCAAAATAATTTTTTAGCAAACTATGAGTTGGGAATTGTCTGCTCAACATAGTTTTGAGAATATAAATCATAGATTATATATTGACCAAATCAGGCTTCAAGCATTTGTTGGTGAAGTTCATGTATTTCTATTTTTGTATATATGATGAACTGGGAACACATACCCACATTGTAGGGTAGCTTTTTATTGCAGTACTTTTGTCTAATGTTTTAGCAATATCAATCAATTATTACAAAATATGAAAAGGTTGAAGGCAAGCATAAGGATCTTAAATAACTAAATGATTACTTGGATATTTTGAGAGAGAGAGAGTTAACTGAGATTGGTCCTATGAAGTTGCTTCATGCTCACGAGCCAAATGATTGTTGAAACCCTCATTGAGTTCCACAGTATTATATTATAAAGAATATGCTATTGTTGATACCTCCTTGCATATTAAAGGAGATACAAGTAGAAATACAACTACAAATATAATCCTAATGATGAGCATTATTATGGAATGGATTAGATTATATGCGCAACAAATGGCCAAGGCTCACTTAGACTAAAATGTTAAGATTTCTGCCTTACAGAGATGAAGGATGTAGCATGCAATGAATATAAAAATGACAAGAAGTTTGGTTTCTTTGAGGTGGGCGATTAGTCTACTCAAGAAATTGACTTCTGTTAGGATAAACTATCCTATACCTAGGAGCCAGTCTACAGACATCTTCCAGAACAGAGATGTTATCAACACTAGATTGTATTGACTTAATGAAGTAATAAGATATTGAGGTGATTACAAAGGTACAAAGGCTCTGCTTATATAGGCAAGAGTAGATAGGAAACATGGACATGGTTGAGACAAGTGTCTCAACTTGGAGGAAGGAGAGTTCTGATAGAACTCAAGAATATCCTCTAAGATAAGGTGGAGTCCAAGTTGGACTCAATAATATCCATCTACCCAATTAATGAATTTACCTAAGTAAACTTAAGTAGAGAGTAAACAGTGAACTATTTACTCCAACACCCCCTCTTAAGTGCAACTTAGGGAGTACAACAATGTAGAAGAACAAAATTATGGGTCCCAACAACAAGGCCATGTTAGGTACCCATGTACAACTACAATGCAATCTCTCATAACTAGAGAAAAAGGAGAAAACCCTATGGGAGAAAACTCCTCTCCAAAAAAGAGAACATTAAGGTTTGAGAAGCCTTCAAAAAGATGTCCTGAAATCATGAATATGAAAATCGTTGAAGCACAAAGAATCTATAGACAACTGTCGATGACTGATAAGGTGCTTTATCTAATGATCTCCTCTGAAGAATATGATGATCAAGAAGACAACAATCTATATGAGTGCTCCAAATGGCACTTCTCAAACATTGATCAGATGACAATAATAGAAATAGCATTTGTCGATCGAAGATATATACGACACAAGAATTTGCATGAGTGACGTTCACTACACAACCAATGATGTTGTTTGAGTGATACCATTTGCACTTTTCAATCAAGTTGAAAATGCAGGTGCAATAGTCTTAAAAGGAATCCAAGAGTGTTTTAGCACACTTCAAGCGAAACCGAGGAAGCCTCCACAAAAAGGAATGCAAGAGTGTCGCAATGCACTTCAAGTGAAACCAAGGAAGCATTAGCACGAACAGTATGATACCCCCCATAATGCTGACTCAGGTGAGGTTTGACAGATCCACTGAAATGATGTGTCACCATGCTATACATAAGGGAGAAAATATGTATATGCAACTGAGAAAAGGGTATGTGTGGTCAAACTACACACTCACATGAGGCAAGATTTTCTTTTGTCGTTGATAAAATCTCACTTTGACAAAGCTGTGATTGGAAAACAATGGCTCTACACAACCCCCCATGGCACTTTATAATTCAGTGCGAGTAAAATAATATGGCACATCATGTGTGCAAAAAACCCCAAAAGACATGGATGGACACGGATCTAATGTGTCTACAAGTAGTGCTTAGAAAGGATGTTCAACTAAAACAAAGGACAAAAACTCAAGAAAAACTTGAAAAAAAGTGCACCCATGAGTAGTGCATGAAATCACCTTTGCGATGATGCTTCAATTTCCAAAACTGGACTCCAGATGTCCAAGTTAGGGTCATGTGAAGAAAAGCGCCTATTAAGGCCGAAAGGTGAAACAAATGACCCACCCCTTTTTTTTTGCACCTAGAGGCAAGGGTTTTGGTTCGTCATGGGACCATCAACTCAGCATGTTAGAAAAGAGTGCCCCTCCCAAATAGAGAGGTCCCAAGAAGAGCTGAACGGTTGGATGGGTCTGATGGTGGCTCTATGAACGCCACTCCCATAACCACCAAAAACCACTAAAGGAACAAGCAAAACATTGCGAGAGACAATGTAAATCCACACGAAAGTGGACATAGAGAGGGCCATTGTAGGCAAAGAAACAAATTTCTTACCCACTGCAAAAGGAATAAATCCCAAGGCTTAGCATTTACGCCAGGAGCCTAGCTTGAAAGCTCTTCAAAAACTTGTGGCTCGACCAAGAGGAAATGGGAGCTGCCTTGGATAATGTGCTCCACAGGAAGAAAACGCCAAAAACATCAAGCAAGAGTGATGTGCCAACCAAGGTAGTAAAGGCGCCGAAAAAAGAGATACTGACCAGCAAGGAATGCACGCACAATATGGAAATTGCGGAGGAGGCCACTGCCGCAAAGTAAGTGTAAGCCACTGGCTCTTAAGTGCCACAAATATTTTGATGCATTTACAGATCTTCTTGGAAAGATGAAGAATTGCCGACACGAAATGAAGAAACACTGGTCAAAGCAGGGAGTCTGCGCAGGCAATACTAGCAGATGCACACGGGCATACTGCTACCAACACCGCTCCCAAATAGGTGCGTGGGTGATGAAGAGGGGCCCGATGCTACCTGCTCCCACCTGTGCACCCAGCAACTATCAATAGCGTTCCAAGCAAAAAAAAAGTCATTGTCGGTTGCACAACATTCATTATCTGTGTGTAGTTGAATCCATTGATTCACAGATCGGGCAAGAAGATCCATCAGTCAATAAAGGTAACTTAGTTAAAATCTTTAGAGACGCCACTGATAGCACACCAAAAAAGACTCCTCCAATGAGCAACAACATGAGCTTTCATGAAGAGCTCCATGATGGAACTACTGAGGCGTCCAGAATTAGTGCTTGGACTGGGCTGTTGACTGGGCCAAACTAAGCTGAGGGAAGACTGTGTTTGGAGGTCACGCCGGGAGCGCAGGTCTGAACTCAACTCGTCGAGCGGTCTGAGGGCCAAGTTGGAGATTACCGCTGACGGGGCAGAGAGAGCGTGGAATATGTAGGCAGGGGCCGACCTGTGCATGCAGAGCGAGCTCAAAAGATGCAAGCTGGAGCCAAATTTGATTTCATAGGAGCATGAAATTTGATCTCCAAAGCCTATCACCAGTGCAGCAAAGGGAATTCTTGTAAGGAATGTCGCCGAACTTCATGGTGGGATGAAACATATGCCGATGAACTCTCCACGCCTTGTCTTCAGAATGGATGATGTCGCTTCTCTTTCAAGCCGGCTACTGTGTATACATCTTTGCTTTTTTTCTTGATTTCCACAAGCTTTAGAAAGATGTTGATACAATGAAAATAATCATTATGGGCCCACGCTGAAACTTATTCACCCAAAGTGGAACGCTGACCAAAGGAGATGCGGACTTGCTGCTATCAGGGAGAGTACGTGGTTGTGACCAGCACTGTCATGAGGAAAGTGCACCCAGTAATCAATGCTTCCTCCGGCTTGAACAAGACTGCCAACACAATCCAAGGCGTGTGGCTCACCAAAGATAAGGCTAGCCAAATTCATAAACTCGTCGGCAACAACCAAGGGTAGACACCAAACACCTCGCTGGCTCAACCAAAACAAAGACCACAAAAATATATCTTAAACAACCATCAACCAGCATGTACATATAATCCTCAGCTCCATTCACAACTGACTCCAACCGCACAAGTTGACTCAGCGCCGTTCATAACAGTCTGCAGCCGTTCACAGCCGACTTAGAATTTGGCATTATTTACTTTGAAATAGAAATAAAGCAAAGTGATCTAAGATAATGGGACACAAACAAGGCATGTGTGGGCCGACTAATCACCCGATCTCTGCTAATTCTCGTGTATAAAGCTAGACAGCGATGGAAAGGTGCTCAGTCAAACAAGACAATAAAGCCGCTGCCAAAAAAATGTCTATGAACGTTGGCAGCAACCATTTGATCGGAAAATAATTAAGGCTCCATGAATCACCGTGAACTCATAGGGACACAGACCAGCTGGTTAGCAATACCGACTGACAAATGTGTGGATGCCATCGATCGCTTTGTAAATGCTGGCTTCCAAAAAAGCACATGTGCACTGGTTGGTGACTGTGGTAGCTTGACAGACTTGATACAAACAAAAAAAGGGTCCATTTTTCTTGAGGACAAAGACAATGCCACAAAAGAATACGCCAATATGTTGCTCGTCAAAGTGAATGAAACAACTGTGCATTATAAGCATTGAAATGAGCTACCACACCATGGTTTACAGATGTGCCCACAAAACCACTAGATATATTGCAAAAAACTTGCCAAAGATGGGTCACTATAAGCCAACCATGTACTGCTAAGGCAGGGAAGATTTGGCACATAAAAGATGCACATTTATGAACACTCCAATCAACAAAGAGAAAGACTTGCGAAGAATACAACCAGTGGCACCATTGGCAGACACAGAACCTCTGGTTCAAATAAATGAGGCTGTCGAATAGAAAGTGGCTAAATTGGACCAACAAATTCTAATACGACTTGCAACAAGGACAGTGCAATTGTAACCCCACTCTAGCAAATACAATGGTGAACAGATTTGATTTAACATAAAACTTGCCAACACAGATTGCAGATCTAGCAAACACTGGTCTACTACAAAGAGACACCATGGACCTCAAAACAAAATAAAAATGATCTCTCTAAACTAGAAAGAGCTCTGAGACTGTAGGCTCTGATACCATGTTAGGATAAACTATCCTATACCCAGGAGCCAGTCTACAGACATCCTCCATAACAGAGAGACAAAACACAAGAATGGATTGAGATAATGAGGTAATGTGATATTGAGGTGATTACAAAGGTACAAAGGCTCTGCTTATATAGGCAAGATTAGATAGGAAACATGGACATAGTTGAGACAAGTGTCTCAACTTGGAGGAAGGAGAGTTCTGATAGAACTCAAAAATATCCTCTAAGATAAGGTGGAGTCCAAGTTGGACTCAATAATATCCACCTACCCAATTAATGAATGTACCTAAGTAAACTTAAGTAAAGAGTAAACAGTGAACTATTTACTCCAACAACTTCAAGTATGGCATTCAAAGAAAAACATAACATTAGCAGCAAATATTCTCGAGCACATGTATTGACATCAATATTCAAGAATATGACCCTAAAATGACAAAAAAAAATATAGAATATTTTTTATGCAATCCCATGGATTTCATCTTTCAAAAAGGAACTCACCCATATCATAAAAACAAGATATAAATTGCTGAAAAAAAATAAACAAACCACAGTAATTCCCTCAATGTAAAATTGTTGTTGTCTAATAAAGAGCCGCATATGGAATGCCCCGTCCTTATGCTCAAGACCACAAACAATAGTTCATAGTTTCTTACATAATTCATGGAGTAGATAGATATCCTTAAACTAGGACATCAGACCTTGTACAATTCAAACTAAAATTGTTTTTTATGTTTGATTATGAGACACCTGCTATAATTCTAACCATTAAAAATTCAAAGAGATAACATTCAATCGAGTTGATACTTTTTAACTATTGAGTAGAAAATATAGGGTAAAGCTTGATAAGAATAACCACCATAAACAAATTTCAATATGCTAACACTAAAAAATTCTATAGAAAAAATTATCACAAACAACATTCACATCTTGCTAATATACAATTGCAATAAAGCAACGTCATAACCTACCAGCGAAAACGTGTAGTACACAACTATTCCTTACTGCTTAAAAAGGGCCATATTGATATTTTAAATAACTTTGAACAAATTCCATCTAGAATATATATTCACAAATTCATAACATACTAAGCTCACAAATAATTTATTATTTCTATAGATTAGCACTCATTATTTTCACCTCTAAGACACCTTATTTCATGTAGAAAATGTTGGTTGAAGAGGGGGCTTGAAGCCAGTTGTCCTTGGGTGGATGCAAAGATGTATGCAGAATGTCGAAGGATAAACAATACACTTCAAATGTTCCATAAATGCCACCTTCAAACTAATTTTTTTTTGAAAACTAAAGAAAAAATCATAATTACCCAAGTCAATAGATTAGGGGAAAAAGGAAAATGAAATACCAGAGAATGTCTTGAAATTTTGTCCTCTTGGTTTCTCATTGGTCAAAACTTTATTTTATATTATTATCCTCCAATGCCTATTACAAAGGAATAATATACTTTAAAAATAACCATTGCACCCACATATTTGATAGTATTATAGAAAGTTTCAGTAAAGAAAAATATAGATCATAGAGATAGTGAGAGAGGTAAACAAATATGAGAGAAAAGCTAAATAAAAAATATATATCATTTATAGACATACCTACATAGAAGTGTTGATCCATACCAAAAAACTCAAACCATGGACAACACTCAAGAATTTTACAATCATATACAACCTTTTCTTGTATAAGGAACCTTGCTTTTGGGTCCAACATGTCAACAACTTTGATGAACTGAAAAAACTGAATTATTCCAAGTCTCCATACAGATTGATGATTCCCTCTACACACTCTTGTCAGGATGATTTCGGTTCACAATTCCCATTCAATATTTGGCCCCAAAAGTTTTTATCTGGATTGGTTCCCACAAATTGATCACTTTGTAAGTATATGAAGGCTATGTCAAAAGACTCATACACATCTGCCTCACATTCAATGCATTATAATATGATACTGATAAAACAAAGACAAGAGAATAAGAGACAAGTGGCAGAAGTTGACTACTTTTCTTGAGACAGATATAAAATATATTTTTACAATTACAAACCAAGATCAGGTATTTAATACAAAGACTTAACTGTACACCTCTGCATACCTTAGAGCCACGCCCCTAAAAGCATTTTTTAAATATTTTTCTTGTCCCCATGATGTCTCAAGAAGCTACAAGTTCTCAACCTTCCATCTAAAGTTTTTTCTACTCATGTTCCTTCAAGATTTACTTCAAAAGGAATAAGAAACTCGACAGTAAAGATAATGACGTCTTGCACCAAGAAACATAAATCTTGATCAAACATGTTAGTAAGGGTCACAAATTCTCGCCAATCCAAATGTTTAGGAGTCTTGAAAAAAATCTGGTCTTATTCTTTTGTGAATGGGTACAATAGTAAAATTCCAAATCTAGAGAAAAGGGAAAAAATTAATTCAAGTGTGCCTCGAAAATCATTGTACTGCCCTATGTATTTGTTTCATACATTAGTTGTAGTGAACCATTTAACATGATGTGTCAAAGAAATGTGAACCCCTAGAATACAATGCCCTACATAATATGCACAAAATGGACTTCTATAAAGGATCACAAAATTCCCAAAAAATTTAACTAGCATCTATGGACTCAAAGTCTACCCTACCTGCACTTTGTGCCCAAATGGGAGATTTGGAATATGATATTGAAATCTATAAGAGTAAAAGTAGAGACATTTTTTAAAATGTTAACATTTCTAGGTATGCTTCCAAAATATTTATGCAGGGACAAGGCATATGAAGTGCTAGTACCTCTTAAAATAGAAAATACCAAGATTTAGATCACTTAAGATGAAATAACTAGAATGCATTCAGCTCCCTAGGTTTTTTTTCTCCTCTCTCCTAGGCAGAAAAGTGTAATGCAACTACCCTGGAATGCATGAATTGAAAATGTGGAAGCACAAACAAGGAACATTTCAGAAATACCACCTATCTTCCAGCAATAGTTAGACATGTGCACAATCTAAACATTACAAACCATTGGAATATTTCTTCTATTCACTTTTATTTATCTCAGTAACAGTTTGAAACTAGAAAAAAACCAAAAAAAACATAGGCTAAAATATCGTCATTCATTCAAAAGATAGAAAATTACATCCAAAAAAAGATTATATAATGGCATTTCAATATACCATGTGATAAACAAATTCCCACGCAATTAACAAGAAATAGATTTATTGTGAGTAGTGGGATGAAAACATTAGTCTCTGCCTCTAAATACGCAGGGATTAATAATGCAGCTTGCAGATGTTGAGCTAAAATTTTTAAGTGTAAACACAGGATGAATATTGTGATTGAGGAAAGAGTTGGGTCTAAAAATCCAAATGGTCTTAAAGTGCCATAGGTTTATAGAGGATCATTTTGGAAGAGATGCTTGAATAACTCTTCAAATATTGAATACATATTTTTTGATCTAATGCTTCGTGCCTCTTCTCTTAATCTAAGTATTATTATTGAATGTATCTTGAGTACTTTTTTAAGCCATTAAGTATTTATTTTGTACTTTCCCTATTCCAATTCTCAAGAAGAAATATCAAGTATCCATTTTTTTATAAATTCAGTCTGACCAAACGTATAAAATGGAGGAATAGTAGTTTGATGGGATAATGTGTTAGTTTATGAGCACTATTTTTGTGTAAGGATTTTCCTAAAATCTTTGAGTAGCTTCTCTTGTCGTAATTTCAGTAGCTAGGGCTTTCAATTCAGTTTTAAAGTATAAATAATAAATTCAACTAATAAGATCTCCAAACAGTAGGAAGGATGTGAATGCTATGATGAACTTGAAATTTCATACTTTGAAAATCATGTACTTCTTCTACTACGGTTCTATAAGTGAGATCATTTGTAAATAAGGCCAGAGATAGAGATTGTAACCAACTGAGAACCAGAGGCCAAATTTAGGGAAGAAACATTAGAAGAAGAAAAAATATTTCCAAAACTAGGCCATAAGCCATATTTATAGTGCAGTTCACAATTTGTATATATGCAAGACAATTCAGAAACGATAATAGTTACATTAAAAATTCCCCTGATTTTAATCTTAAATGCTTTTGTTATAGGTTTCAAATTTCAAGGGAAATGTGAATACCCTAGCAGATACATTAGAATCGTAAAGTCTAATATACAAGTTAGTAATAATAATTCATACCTTGAGTGGCCTAGTAGAGAGTTGTATCCTGGTGCTGATCGTAGTGACTTCCTTGTAACTTGGAGGTGTTGTGTGTGTCTCCTCGCCGCTTCTCAAGGAAAACTACACGATGGTGCATGAGGAAATATATTGGTCACATCTGTACTAGCCTTCAAAAGGTGGAAGCATAGTCAGGCATGTGAACCTTTATTGAAATGCCATTTTTTTAGTTTACAGGTTTGGTGTAAACATTTGGGAACTACTTCTCATAGTTATTGTGAACTTTAAACATGATGAAATAGGTATAAAATGTGACTGTTGTAGTAGTGGAGAGGGGGAAAATATCTAATTCCCAACCCATGCCATAGAAGGTGTAAGGCAGCATCAAAAAAATATGTCAAACTATTACAGTCATCAAATTAAATCTAGCATGTCGCCATATCCCTAATTCATCTCTCTGAGCAATACATTTCTTACAAAAATAGTGTCAAATAGAATTGAAGATAAGTTTAACGGAACAAGGAAAAATTTATACCTTTGGACTGCAAAACAAATTCAGCACCTAAATCAAGAGAAAAAGGAGCACAAAACTCATAGTATTAGGGTTTTAAAAATTTGTAATGTCGGACATTGGTGGAGGCAAGAAGTGGCAGAAACTCTAGTAAAATAGCTAGGGTGAAATGGAAACTAAGCATAATAAGTAGAAAATCTAATACCAAGAGAAGCCACTTTTATGTCATTTTCCATGTGCAGTTGTTGCCCAAGTACACCCACTTAAACTGCTCGATACAATGCCATGAAAAAACCTGCATGCAAAAGACACATCATAGTTAGAGACACGTCCATAGAACTATTTGAAGAATGCAAGTTGCCTAATAGCTAAAAAAAAAGCCTTGACTTTTTGCAGATTTTTTTGATGAAGAAAAGAAAAATACTACCAGGGAAAATACAAACACCCAATGAGGAAAAATAAACAAAAATTTTAAATATCACTTGAATAAGTGGAATTTTCCAAGACCATATGTTGAAAAGATGTTGCATCATTTTTGAGGAGAAAACTAACGCTGCATTTAGTCTCCTACCTAAACATAACCCCACACTTACTTGTTTCCGACATGAAATGCAACCTTTCTTGTAGTGTTTTGGTCAGAGAGAAGAAATAGGTCATGTTACCATCACATCATATTATTCTATCTTTTATATCTTTTCCCCAAGTTCTTGTTCTATTTATGCAGGGAGATTATTGCATGATATTACAAACCCAAAGGATTCATCACAGAGCATATTGAGAGAAACAAACCCTAAAACCATAAATATTTCTGCTTTGCAACAAGATTTTATTTAATGGTGGGTTGGTCAAGGGGATTTTAGGAGATTTTTTGATAATGGTCTTATGTGAAAATGAAACCGTAGTAGATATAGAGATAGAGACCAGATTGATGCGTTTGGTGGTAGAATTACAAGAAAATTTTGAGATGGCTTTGAACTTTGGTAAAATACTGGGAGGAACATATGATCAATTCACTGTCATTTTCCTCTTTCCATAATTTATTAATATCCTAGGTAAGCCATTACATGAGATTTTATTGGAAGTCTATTAAAGATTGAAGATTGGTTTTACAATTCTTTTCTAATGGAGCCTTCCTCAAGTCATTATGTGATGTAATCATCCCATTTTGCTCCTATCCCTTATCTAGCTACTAGTGGTGTTGATGGTTCTCATCCAATTGTCATGTTCATATAGATCACAATCCCATTGTAAGAGGTAACAGTTGGGTTTAAAATTCCTTTATTTCTTCATGATTTTATGGTATGGACAAGGATCTAGGTTTGACCTACTTGACTGAAGGTGATGCTCATAAGCCGCAGTTGTCCATCCCTCCTGATTTGGGGTTTTACTTATCCAACTAGAAAGAATACTAACCAATGAACATATATCGCATAAAATAAATATTCAGACTAAATTAGCAATCAAAGAATCAAAAATTGCCATAAATAAAAGGAAATTGCACTTCCTCATAATTAAATTGTTATCAAATATGTAAAGTCCATAGAATATTAATTGAACATTCAGAGATAATAGTTAGTGTATACAGTTAAAATTAATCACGGTCATCTGAAATACATGAAAAATCATAGCCAATACCATAGAACTATAAATTAATCAAGTATATTTTCCCGCCAGCTAATCGCACCCCTGCAATGACAAAAGTATATCAAATTTGTTGAACATACTTGAGCATGGATCTAGCCATAAGATTTCGATTGGCACAACTATTACAAAGATTTCGAAACTTAAAAAGAAATCAAACCAAGATGGAGAAACAATCTACTTTTTTTTTATAGGAAAGAGCAAAGAGAATTTTGAAAATAAAGAAATGTTTGAAAACATGCACGAAAGTTTTCCTTCAAAAAAAAATCTGGAATGGTGCAGCAACATGTTGACAATATGGAAGCACAAATAAGGCAGTGAAATGTTTTAAGAGTGTCACCTTGCATGAGCCCACATGTATGCAAATTGGGGAAGCAAAGAATAGGCATGTAAAATATCTCATAGGATGCCACATTCCCCATCACACAGACGGTATAGAGTTTGAGATTTTTCAAATTTTAATTAAAATATAGAAAACCCCTGGAAAATTTACAAGGGACGAATCAGGAGAAAAAAATGACAAGACATATTAGTTTAATGAGAAAAACATAGCTGATAATAGGTTAGAATGGCTAGCACAATTTCCAAATATTAATTAATTGCAAAATTGTGATATAAACACATTAATCTCCTCCTAAAAATGGGGAGTAACAGACTATAAATTAATAACAACCCATATTAAATACATAGATAACAAAATTTAATTCAAAAGGATTTGAATCAAATAACTCATAATTTTGATCCTATAAACTTTAAAACCCTAATAACTGTACTCGATAAAAATTAATAACTAAAACACTCAAAAAAAGGAAGACTACACTATGGTAAGCCGCATAATATGAACCTCATACCACTACTACTCCAAAAATTATCGAATAACAATAAATGTTGATTCATTTAAATCATAGCTATAAATATGTAGAGAAGTTTTTGGAGCACCTATTTGATTCTATTCTAAAGAAAATCAATCATACAAAATGAAAAATTGAGAACTTATAAACTAGGGCATAAATTCAAAATCTCAAAAAGGTGCAGCAATAGAAAACACAAGAAATGCCAAAACTATTTTCCATTCCCCACACCTTTTCTCTTGTTCATCATCATGCTTGCTTCCAGATCCTTCAATTCTTTGCAATGCATTTAATCTTTAATAACCAGGTCTTCCACATCTTTATCCTCACCATTATCCTCACGCTCATCATCTTTTACCCATCTTCCTCATTCTCATAACTCTCCTCATCACTAGAATAGTAGTAAGAGAAAGGCATAAGGGTTATGTGAACACTTTTTAGGCAGTCTTTAAGGGAAACATTTTTTGTCTTCTCAATCTAAGACACTTTTGGAATCATGGAATGGTCCTCCTATTCCAATCCATAAATGAAGTCTACAATGATGGCACTATAGGATGCCCTTCTATTGGATGAGCACTATGAACGAAAACCCTAGAGGCACTGCTCTCACTCTATGTCATCTGTCAGATGACCACAAACATGATCTTTGGATCTTCTAAAGGCACAATGGCCTTCCTTGCCCAAGGTATGCTTAACTTTCTTCTCTGCAGCCACGATGCATCTTTTTTCCATTATATTTGTGAGCACTATCCTAGCCTTGACTCTTACTACAACTGCCTTTGATGACAACAACTATATTGACATGGTTAATGATAAATTCATGAACTGGGAAATGATGCGTTCAGGCTAATCTCCCAAAGCTTTCTAGTTTGTAGAGTTCACCCTTAGGTTTGCATTTTTCTATGCCCAACTATATCTACATGTAAACAATGTGTAAAAAAGAAAGACACATGGATAAAATGTTGAAGAATATTCTAGCCATGTAAATCATTTGTAAAATGCCACTTGCCCAACCTTGAAATCACCCGGTATGATTTTCTATGGATTTTTTCAATGAAGCAAACAAAAATACCATTGAAGAAAATAAGAGCAGCCAATGAGACAAAAGAAAGTGAAATTAGAAAAATAACATTAATAAAAGAAATTTTGGAGAGCATATGATAGACATAGGATGCATGATTTACAAGGAACAAACTAATGTAGAAATACAACTAAAAGCAATATTTTTCTGCCTTAATGGCAGGGACTAATATGTAACATAAATAAAATCAGTTTTCATGGGGCTAGATTAAGCTCATGCCCAACATGGTACTCCTGAGCCTTACTCATTACCCCCAATAGGGATGAGTTTATTTATTGTTTCCATACTACGTCTTACCCCAAACATCAACTTCCCACCACCTGACTACATAAACATACACCCTACGGAATAGAAGTGCATGTCAAACCTCCTTGGCTTTGATTTCTTTTCTACTCATCGCACACATCCTCGAGCCCATTTCTCTACTCCTCTCTAACCCTGTTGAACCCCTCTTAAATTGGCCACCTTATGCTTTTGATAGTGACATCCCCCATAAGACCCAAGCTACTAACATTATCCGTTGTGACATCAACTCCTCAAGCTCTCTTGATCACCTCTGTGTCACTCTGAATGCCTTGAAACACCCATAGCTCCCCCTTTCTCAACTATGTAGGCTCCCCTTAAACTATGCACTGCACTGCCCAAGTGCATCGGGACTCCCTGAGTCTCCCTTGCTAAATACTACATCCCACCTAAGTGACTTGGACCACTGAGTCCTCCTGCTCGCTACACATACTACCAAAGCACCTCCAAACACATTGAGTCCTATTGTCCTTTCTTGCATGCTACAAAAACATGCCTAGTACTACTGAAGCACTAGTGTCCCATATTGGGCTCCCCCAGTTTGCTATAGACCTTGAAGCACTAATATGTTCCCCATAGGAGAGCTAACCACCATAGCTAGCTTTGAATCTAAACATTGAGCGCTGACTGCCTTGACCTTCGTTCTTTGTCTACATAACACTATTGGTGAGCCCTGTACTCATGCATTCACTACATTCAGATCAACTCATGCACACCCGCAATCTTAGCTCCATGGATTCCTTGAGTAATGCATACCTAATTGAGCTCCATGCTCTTGTTCCATGATCCATCTGAATCCCTTGGTTATTGTACTCACTTTCCAACTCGGTTGTACCACTATAGCACCTTGCCTATGAACCATATCATCATTTTAGTCATACACCACAACTCACCTTTGATCACCCTTATAAATATTCCTCATGGCTTGGCTCATCTTGGACACTCCTCTGGAACATCATATTCCATCTATCATCCTGCACCCCGCTTGTAGACCCTTGAGATACTAAATCTAAATATAAATCAAACCTTCTAGATAACCTGGATGTGCACCCAATAAAACACCCCTTTAGTGCCTCAATTCATGGATATTTGGCTCTACATCACTCACCAGAATAGCCTTCCCAAGACAAGCTCCAACTCTCCTACTTGGACAACCCATTTTGCAGTTGCCTCCCGCCTAGGAACTACGTACTATGCTTCCCCAACTTTGGGCTCCTGGACAACTCCCTTGGAGTCATCGCCAACATTGGCTCAGTTACTCCACTTCATTGAGATAGGGACCATGATTATGCATCCACCAATAAACCTCACCACCTTATCATAAGTGAGGCTAGTCCATTTCACCTCTTATCCATATGTCACGTCAAGTCTTACCAAAAGAAAGGAGGGAGGACTACTTTTCTTTGTCCCTCTTGTGGGAGTTTGACCACCCTAGCTTCCCTTGATGCACTCTAGAACTTACCCTCCATGGTTACACCTCAAGTCTGCACCATGTGAGATGCTACACCACAACTAAGAGTGAGCTTCTAACATTTCGTAGGCCCAAGTTTATAACTCAGATCCATTCTTGACGAGATCCTACACCACAACTATTAGCGTCCAACACACCACACAACCCCATCCTTGTGGACTTCCATCTTGTGAATTGCTAGCCCGTTACATCCTCCCCCATTCTAAAACAGGTGACATCCTCGACGCCAGACCCACCGACTCAAGACCCATACTTCACAACCTTAGAACCTGTAGAAGGGATCTCAAGATTCCTTTGTGCTCTGCATTTAGGTTGCTCTCCACACTATTTAGCACCATTTCAGTAACCCTGGGATACTTGACGCTGCCAAAATACTTGACCTTGAGAACCGTATACCACATACTTCTGTCTCTATCCAGCCTGTTGTGCCATCCGACGACAACACTCTAATTTGGTCTTCCACCATCAACTACCCAAGAACCATTCTAACATCAACTAAAAGACAAACCTTCCACAACCCAATGGTGCAAGCCTTATCTTTCCCAAGTTCACACGTGTTCAACCTTCGGCCCCATCAACTTCTTGTTGTGTCACTATGCCTTCATGTTGCCTCACCTTATGATATGCCATGCATCGATTCCCTGTCCTCAATAGCTCAACCCAAAATGCCCACCAACATCCATCAATCGATACACTTCCATAACCTTGTGCCACCCTTAGTATTTTCATAAACCTACCTCAGATCATGTATCAAGCAGAATCCTACACCACAACTCAGTAAAAGTCCTCAAAAGTCCAAAAATAAAATGTATAGATACAATTTAAAAAGCATGAACTCCACCGGCACTGTCCACAATATATTTGTGGAGGAAATTTGTGCATATCTCTAGGGTGTACAGTTTCGTATTTGGATAGCCTTCCTACAACTTGGCAAATAATGAATACGTCTTGGCCATTCATATTAACCTAACAGGGAGTCTTGTGGACAATAGAGTTTTAATGGTTTAATAATTTGAGATCCTTTATTAATTTTCCATGTTAACGATGTTGTTCCAGAAAATGGTACAATAATATCTTGAGTGACAATGGCTCAAATGAAAATTTACTACCCGCCAATTTGATCCTCCTTGTAAAGCAGTATAGTATACATTTCCAGTGGGAAACTAATAGTTCAGTGAAGAGAAATGAAATGATGCAAGACAATAGAAATGATAAAAGCCATCAGATATGTTGAATAGTTTTTTTATCACAACATGTTTGTAGTCACAGGCTTCACCAGAAAAGACAGACAATTTCCATCAATTACAAAGCTTCCAAGCTGTTTACCACAATCTCCACCTCATAAAATATTTATCTTCACATGTCAAAAGGAACTAACATTTACTAGGAGCCTAGCGTGTTCATCTTTCCCTTTTCTGATGACAATAGCTTGGCTCTCTGACTAGCACACCTCCAAAAAAAATTTGTATCAATTATATGTTTTTGGGTGTACATATGGTGACATCAGTATGAAATTATTTTGTATTTCCTATGAGATACCTAACTCTACTACAAAGGAGGTGTACATACCCTACCCTTTGTAGAATTTTGAAACAAGCATGAATGATTATCAATAAAGTCTTTATAATGAGTGGTTCATATGGTAAAATATTTGTTAAAGTTTTTGCAAGCATGGTTTAAAATTAAATGGATTTGATCTTTGATAAAATTTCATTATAAAATATGTTTGATTATGTTTAATCTTTGTGAATATAATTTTAGATGCAATAAGAGCTAAATGAACCATTTATATTTCTTGGAGCCAAAATCATCTGAATTACTACACATGAAATAAGGTTCAATCTCTTGCAAATAAAATTATATTATTAAGTTTTTATTATCCTCTCAAACAACATAGATTGAATGCAAGAGAAATTTATTCTACACTAGTGAAGTTTTTTGGTATAGTCAAACGTTTGAGAAATTTCTTTAGAAATTTATCAAAGATTATGATATGGCACATGGTATACCAACTATTGATAGTATTTTTCTTGTTCCTAGCTATTTGATTTCTAGCCTACAAGATGTATATAGTGCAAGGTTTGATGGTTTGGAATACAGTAAGGTAAGGGCTTTTGAGCTACAATGAAGGCTCACAATAAACATCTTGGGAGGTACAAAGTTGGAAAATGTAGTAAAATGTGTCTATGTATTTATAATTGAAATTCCATCAAATGAAGAAGATTTGCTAAATATGATGATCGGAACTTGAAAAATTAATAATTTTTCAAGGACCTTTTTTTTACCTTCTAATATAGGTGGTTTACTACATAGATCAATGAATTTGACGTATGATACTATGAAGTTAAAGGTTGATAAAACAATTCTTCTTGTTTCAGTGGATGAATTAATAACATGAATATATTGTATGAAAAAAATTATGCCAAATACGTCTTCAGAATTTTATGGCCTCTGAAAAGAAATAAAGATATATTGATATCCAAGATGACACATAGACAAATGAACTCTTAATCTTAGTTTATGTATCATTTTAGATGTTTTTGATCTCAAAATCTAGGGGAAGAGAACCAGTTACCACCCATGTTCTAATTATTGTTTACACCCAATCCCACAATTGCAAACTTTAAAGAAATTGAAAAAAAATGATAGTTGAAAGCTCATTAATAAATATATCATTTACCAACGGTCGACCACTTGTACCCCTAGTACTTAGAATTTTTGAGCAACTATGAAAATATTTGAACATAAAAGTATTGATAATTTTTTAACAACTACTAGGACATTTATGCATAATAATTAACAATTTTTAGTTGGTTGTAATGCACGGTTATTGAGGTATCATTATTATTAGGAAGCTACAACATTAGATATAAACAGTTAATTCGAATACAAAGACAACACTAAAATATTGTTGAAATCTAATATACCATTTAGAATTTGTAAATGCATAAAATTAGTTATAACAATTACCAATACGAAACCTGACCATTATTGATTTAGAAAAGTAAACAATAGCTATACATATGACAACCCAATTGGTAGGTTTTGTCAGTCTCAAAAGTTTAGACAAATAGACATATAGTATCAATTGACTCTTTAAAAAAAAATGTTAAATAATTAGAATTAACTAACATTTTCCAGGTTTAATTTGTTCCTTAATCGATCATCACCTAATCGACAATAATTATGAATACGCGATGCACAGAACGGTGGCTGGTGTGTTTCATAGGTGATGTCCCCCGACTACATAATCTCTCTGTGTTAGTTTGTTAGCTTGGACAGTTGTCCCACCACTTGCTAACAATAATTAATTAATTATTAATTATTTATTTGTTTGAATCCCCTAGGTGACAACTTGCAACAACTTGCAATTAATTTTTTGTTTGGTTGTTGGGTTGTAATTTATCTCAGCTGTTGGTTTACCAACGAGGGTAGTATAAAAGGGGGTCTAGGGGCACTTGGAGAGACATCAATCACATCACACCAACATAAGTTGGAGGGCATTTGCAGTGTTAGAAAATGAGTTTGCAGTGATAGCAAACAGTCTTGCAGTGTTAGCAAGGGCACAGTGATAGCGTTGGGGATAGCAGTGGTGGAATATCAGCAGGAGGAGTTAGGAGATTGTCTAAGTTCTGCCAGTGAGAGGCAATGAATTTTGTATCTCTTAATTTGCTGAAGATTAATATATATTTCTCATCTGCAGTACTAGTTTTCCCTTTGGGGTTTTTCCAAGGACAATTTGTCCAAAAATATTGTGTTCTTTGTGTTGCATATTTCTTTCCATATTTTTATTGGTGAAGTTGCAGTTGTGTTATTTTTTGATATTCAGCTGTAAATTTATTTTTAGCAGTTAAATAGTCTTTATGAGATAGGAGATTAATAATTAGTGACTGCAATAGGAATTTTCACATGGTATCAGAGGAGTGTTGAGGGTAGAAAAGGTTTACCCTAGGCAAAGGAAATAAATTTGAGTTTGACCTCTTTCAAGTTATTGTTTCTTTTATTTCTTTGAGATGGCCTCAGTAGGTTTGAGAGATCAGGGCAGATTGGATGGTGCCTCAAATTTTGGTGTCTGGAAAGACAAAATTTCTTTATTGCTAGAAGAGAATGGTATCAAGGAATATGTTACCAGTACTATAGCTATACCTACAGATCTAGTACTACTTGCAGCATACAAGAAGGATGATGTCAAGGCGAGGAGGATAATCCTTGATGGTGTCAAGGACCATATTGTTCCACATATCACAGAGTTAGATATAGCGAAGAAGATGTGGGATGTCATTCTAAATCTGTACCAGAATGCTACCACAAATCAGAAGCTGATTCTCAGAGAAAAGTTGAGGAATACCTGGATGAACAAGGGAGAAAATGTTACCAGTTACCTCACCAGGCTTAGACTTGTCAAGGACGAGTTAGCAGCTATTGGAGATAAGCTAGATGAAGAAGAGCTAGTAAGAATAGCCCTAAATGGGATTACTATGTAGTGGGATGTGTTTTTTCAAGTTATTAATGGACGAGACACCTTACCTAGCTTGGGATCGACTATGGAGTGATTTCACTCAGGAAGAGCTTAGACTAAGTCTTGTCAATGGTGCCAATAATAAAAGTTATAAAGGTGAGGTGGAACAGGAAAATGTTGCCCTAGCAGGTAAGGGGAAAGCAAAGAAGGGGTCGAGCAAATGATCAAATTCACAAAGTAAGAAGAAGAAGGACCTATCTAAGGTCAAGTTCTTTGGTTGTCATGAGTTTGGCCACTATGTCAGTGATTGCTCGCAAAGGAAGGGTAAGAAGTAGGTGGCGGCTTCAGCAAGTGCAGATGAGTTCTCAAGTAGATTGGAGGATGAGTTCGCACTCATAGCTTGCATGATTAGCTCAACCTCACAGAGTGTTTGGTACATAGATAGTGGGGCATCATTTCATATGATAGGAGGTAGAGAGTACTTCTCCAGCTATAAGGAGGAGAACACCAGTATCCAGATTTCTTTGGGAAACTTGTCCAAATTCAACTCAGTTGGGAAAGGGACTGTTCAGTTTTAGAGGGAGAATGGAAAGGTAATTCTTCTTCATGATGTGTTGTATGTGCCAGGCTTAGGTATGAATTTGGTTTCTATATCTGTCCTTCAGGATAAAGGGTACAATGTTCTCTTTAGAGGGATGCATGTTTTGATTAAGCATAAAGATTGGAAATCACCAGTATCTATTGGAGTTAGGAGCAGTCGGCTTTATAGATTGCAGTTTGATACTCCTAAGGCACTCATGAGTAGTAGTAACCCTAGAGATCTTGGAGAGCTGTCGCATAGGAGGATGGGCCATATTCATCATGGAGCACTTAGATTACTTCGTGAGACGGTGATAGGTCTTCCAGAGGTGAGCACAGAGCATGATGATGTGTGTAAGGGATGTGTGTTGGGGAAGTTTGTGAAAGAATCTTTTCCAAGGAGTGATTCCAGATCTGAGGGTGTTCTTGATATAGTACATTCAGATGTGTGTGGGCCAATGTCGATGAAGTCTCTCAGAGGATATGATTACTATGTTACTTTTATTGATGATTTCTCCAGGAAGACCTGGATATACTTCTTGAAGACCAAGGATGAGGTTTTCAGTCGCTTCCAAGAGTTTAAGGCTCTTGTGGAGAATTCGACAGGAAAGAAGATAAAGGTTCTTCAGTCAGACAATGGAGGTGAGTACAAAGGAAATGACTTCCAGGATTTCTGTACCAAAGAAGGAATCAAGAGAGAGTGGACTATTCCTTACAATCCACAGCAGAATGGAATTGCTGAGAGGAAGAACTGGTCCATATCAGAGGTAGCAAGGGCT
The DNA here is from genome assembly GCA_018584345.1 of Thuja plicata. Classification (NCBI taxonomy): domain Eukaryota; kingdom Viridiplantae; phylum Streptophyta; class Pinopsida; order Cupressales; family Cupressaceae; genus Thuja; species Thuja plicata. The sequence continues at coordinate 2,193,322 of MU226277.1, read as the reverse complement.
ATGCTACATGACCAGGATATGCCCCGCTACTTATGGGCAGAGATGTGTAGTACAACAGTATACATACAAAACAGGGTTCCACACAAGGTACTAGGGAGGATGACACCAGAGGAAGCTTTCACAGAAAAGAAACCAGATGTTAGTCACTTTAGGATATTTGGAAGTTTGGCATATTGTCATATTCTAGGTGACACCCGTACCAAGTTAGATCAGACAACAGAGAGGGGGTACTTTGTTGGGTATAGTGAAACCTCAAAGGCACATCAGATATTCATTCCAAGGACCAAATAGATCATTGTTCAGTGTGATGTCAAGTTCATGGAGGACAAGGCATTTAGAAGGTCCAGAGATTTTCCAGTAGAAGATCAA
>MU226277.1:2169102-2185952 GCA_018584345.1 Thuja plicata | reverse complement strand
ATAATAAAAATAATGATACATTTATCTCACACAATACAATGAGGATTATTTGATTATATTTTAAATAAATGGTAGCAACTAGATACTATATAGTTCCCTTAAACCCATCAAATATTTTCATAGTTAGTCTAATAATTTTCTGTAAGAACTCTTTTTTCTTTAAATATAATTATTTTCCATGGTCATTAATGAAATTTTGGTTATTGGTTGAGATTTCCCAATATTTTCTACAAAAAAATTGTGATAAAAAAATATTTGTCAATAAAAAATAATTTGTTTTCCCAAAAAATTGAGAGATTCGCCAATAAGAATTAATTTTTTTTTAAATAAAAGGAGAGATTCGCAGAATTTTATATATTTTCTAGAAAGGGTTTCTTAAAGTTATCCCTGTTAATAAGTGATGTCCCCCGACTATATAAACAGTCCGGACCATCTGCTTCTTGTTAAAAGAGTGATTGAACTATTGGTCTTCAGTGTAAAACTTAGAATCTGATTCCAGCAGTATGGAAGAAGAAATGCGGCAGCTCATGTTATGATGGTTCCTTGGCTTTCATACAGCCACATCACAGCCTTCTTAGAGCTCGCCAAGAAGCTGCGAGCCCACGGTCTAAAAATTTCGTTCCTCTCCACTCCCCGGAATATCAGATGGATTAGGCAGCAGATATCGCAGCTACAACACTTCCCAGAACTCTATCTGCTGGAGCTTCCACTTCCCTCCATAGAAGGGCTGCTCGCAGGTGTGGAGTCGACTGCAGATTTGGAGCGAGGAGGAACATTTGAGCTTCTCATCAAAGCAATGGATGAGTGGGAGAAGCCATTCGGAGGCCTACTGACAAGGGTTTCACCTGATTTTGTAATCGACGATATGACACAGTACTGGGCTTCCCGCATCGCCGCCAAACTGGGCATTCCCACCATATTTTTCGTCAAAACATCTGCCACCAGTTCAGGCTTCCTTGTAGGCCATGAAGCCGCCATGATAGCAGAGAAGAGCATCACAATCACAGATCTGACAGTGCCGCCGCCAGGTTTCCCTTCGGCACGCATCCGCAATTCACCGTTTGATGCTCGGCAGAATCTGCATGTATTCGAGAAGAAGGAAGCACAGATTAGCATGGCAGAGCGGTGGAGCATGTGTTTTAAGGGTAGCTGGATTGTAGCTTACAATACATGCGCGGAATTAGAAGGCAAATACTTGGAGTATTTAGAAAGAACCACCCGCAGGCTCGTGCTTCCCGTGGGGATTCAGATGCCTGATCTAACGCCGCCACCTGCAGATGACCGTTGCTTGGCCTGGCTAGATTTGCGGAAGCCCCGTTCTGTGGTGGTGGTTTCCCTTGGCAGCGAATGTATTCTCACCCCACCACAGCTGGCTGCCTTGGCGCTGGGCTTAGAAGACGCTGAGTTACCATTTCTCTTCATTCTTCTCCACCAGATGGCGGCTGCGTTGCCCGAAGGTTTTGTGGAGCGCACACAAGGAAGAGGACTTTTGGTTACAGAGTGGGCGCCTCAGTTGCACATTCTCGCCCATTCATCTGCCGGAGCGTTCCTCACTCATTGCGGGTGGACCTCAGTGTGTGAAGGATTGAGGTTTGCGGTGCCGTTTTTGACTCTTCCATTGCAGCATGATCAAGGGTTAAATGCTAAGCTTGTTGCCCAGGAACACAAGTTCGGGGTGGAGATCGGGAGAAACGAGGAGGATGGTTCTTTTTCTAAGGAAGACGTCACTAAAGCTGTTCGTACATTAATGGTGGAAGAGGAAGGCAGACGCATCAGCTCTCATGTTCAAGAAACTAGTGGAGTCTTGTCCACCAATGATTGTCAGATCCATCGATCAAACATCCACAACTTTGTTTCTTTAATGCAAGAGAAAGCGTCCTGCAAGTAGGCTATTTCTGTTAGCTCCATAATTTACAGATTGATCTCAGACTCTTCTTTCTATCTGCTCCTTCCGTGATTTGCAAATCTGGAGAAAATAGCCTTAGTCTTCGTCCTGTCAAAATAGTGATCTAGTTCATGATTTGAGTTAATTTCTCCGCATGTATAAGGAAACTTGTGATCAGCACATGCCTTCACCGTAGTTTGCTCTTTCAAACCGTGGTTAATATTCTATAAATCATGTATTGATATGCAGATTGTAAATTTCAATGATTAATAGAATTTTTATTTAATAGCTCTGTTTTCCCTTGCAATTATTTTTGCCTCTTTCTTTCAACATGATCTCCAATTTATTTTGTGGGCACAGTTGCAAAATTTTACAATTTATTTGTAGTAACTACATTGCGATCTAAAGATATGATAGTAGAAGTATATAAGCTTATAAAAGTTAAATACATGTATTTATAAATTTTTAAAGTTTTTCTCTATTTTCCTTTCTTTTTTAATCATTTGTGATTCAGCATGGCCTGCTACTTTATTTTTACCCCTTTATTTATGAAGCAAAACTATGATTATTTTATTATTGTCATGTCCTTTGAAAATATATAGTTAATCTAATAATTTAGATGACAAGCACCTTGTTCATTTTATCTTATTGTTGATGTTACATTATGGAATATGGAAAGATGATTTCGTATTATAAATCTTATTAAAAATATGTTACATTATGTATTTGCTGTGATGACATGAGCTAACTATTTTTTTTAATATAAATTTTCAAGTGTGGCTCCAAATACAAATAACAATTAGGATAAATCTAACTTACATAGAATAATCATGGCCTCTTTGTTTTAATTTAACAACCCTCCAAGTAGTAACCCTTGATACAAACCAATTATTTGAAAAAAAAAAGTATAAAACATTAAATTACATTACATTTTTCTCCTTTTAAATTTATATTTTATATTAATTAATATTATATTTATAAGAATAAAGTTTTCTATTATCTACTTTTTATTTTTAAAAATTCTATATTTGAGATTCATATTTTATGTATACAATTACATATTCTACATTGGTTCAACTAAATTGTATTTCTTGGAGGAAACAAGTGATTGTATGGTTTTGTTTTGATAAAAAGCAGTAGCAAGAGGATGTTTGCCCGAGGTACAATAAACATCACTCTAGAAATGAATTAAAAGCACATTAGCCACATCTAGAGTAAAATTCAAAGCATAACTACACAACAGTCTACCTCTATCAAAAACAAAAATGAAGAAAACATAACACCAACAATAAATGTGTTGGGTCTCAAATGAGCAGAGTTCAGAGTATGAAACTTAAAACATATAAAAGCTTGCCACACAAGGCTGAAAAAATTCATCAAATTCTTAGTATTATAGCTATAGCATAAAATAAATCATAGCCCATAGGGCTAGGCGAGACCCAAAAAACCATGAACAGGGTTAGTTCCCTTTCCATAAGCGCTTTGACAGCAACAAATTTGCTCACTCCTCTTGCAGGAACTTGTAGAGTTCACAGGGATCATCTTCCTCTGTCACTTGCCCATCAGTTGTCTTCTCGCTTAACATACAAAGGGTGGTGGAGGAAGCATGCATGACCTTCAGCGCAAACTTGCTGACGTCCATGAGAGGCTCGTTAGTTCCTTCCATGTCCACTTTCAGCTAGGCCACATTTTTCTCAAGCTGTGCAATGTGGTGTTTGAATTTCCCCACCACCCCGTTAGTGCCTGTGTTACATGCCTCCCCATTAGGCATCTTTGTCTCAGCCGCCTCCTCAATGGCAATGTTCAAGTTATTATCTTTTTCCTCCAGAAGATTCAAAGTATTGTCCGCTCCCTTGTGACTATCATAGTCCAGCAGGACCTATTATTGATTCATCAAAATTTCAATGAATTTTTTTGCCTTTTTCTTTTGTCAATTTGTTAGAGCGGCAGGTTTGGCCATGTTGTGGGTCAGCATTCTAAAAGTGGTCAATATTGAGGACAATCTTCTTGAGTTTTGTTATGATTTATGACTCTTGTTGGTTTTTAAACTTGGGTTTCTAATCCTTGTAAAACCAGTTTTCCTCTAATCAATAACTAAATTATATTTCTAAAGAAATATATTAAAATTAAATTTATTAAATTTTGAATTCTATTATATTTCGCTTGTACTAAACTCTTTATTTTATATTAGAATTTAATATGTTTAGGTTAGATATGTGATTATAATTCTCTTTGATATAATTTTAAAAACTTAATCCAAATAAATATTTTTAACCTTAATATTATTCTTATGTTAATTTTTAACATTAAATATGAATTTAATTAAAAAGTATAAATTGATTATGAGTAAGAAAAAACAATTGTGTTTTTTATTCAATAAAGTAGGGAGGCACCCAACCTATTAGAGTTCTCAAATTTTTTTATCAAAGGCCTAAACTAGAATGTAATTATTTTTAGAAAAGTGAAACAAAGTACTCACCCTAAAACATAATAGAGTTGGAGCCAGCTTAAAAGAAACTAAGTTAAACAAAGAGAGTTATTAAAAATAATGATGTTGTTTTTCTAGTGTTCACTCTTTTTATCTCTTTTCATTCAATGAAAGGTTCACATGCATAACATTTGTTATGAGATAAAATTTAGCTATTAATAATGACTTGACATGAAGTGTGTAGATGCACTCCAAATTGGCTTCATCAAATGTAGCTATTACTAGTGACTTGATGTGAAATGGAAAATGCACTCTAAAATTTCTTAATGAAATATAGCTATTAATAATGAGTTGGTGTGAAGTGTGTAGGTGAATTCCAAAATTACTTAATTATATGTAAGAATCAATAATGACTTGATGTGTAGTTTGTATACATGCACTATGAAATTAATTAATGAAAAAATAGAGAATAATAATGAGTTGATATGAAGTGTACAATGCACTTTAAAATTCCTTTAAAAAATATAACTATTAACAATTATTTGATGTGATGTGTGTAGATGCACTCCAAATTCCTTAGTAAAATATAGCTATGAATAATTACTTCATGTGATTTTATACACATGTAACTCTAAATTCCTTAATCAAATATAGCTATTAATTATGACTTATGGGATTTTCAATTTATTAAAAATAATGAATGTGGATCCTATGGTATTGATTTTTATACACATGTAACAAACGTCCAAAAAATGTTGTGTTGCATACAATATGAAATTTGCTAATCTAAAATGTGACATGTGTAGATGCACTATAAAATTCCTTAGTCAAATATAGCTATTAATAATGACTTTACGTATTTTTCAATTTTGCAAAAATAATGTATGTGAATCTTATGATATTGATTTTTATACACATGTAAGAAAACTCCAAGAAATATTGTATTATATACAATAAGACATTTGCTAATCTAAAATGTTCTTATAAAAAAAGTTACTACCTTTTAAATCTCAAGAATAACTGGTACAACAAAACCTTTCAATATAGTAATAAATGATCAAAATATTTACTTCCTTCTTAAATAGTAATGAAAAATACAATTCTCATCGCAAGAAGAAGTAAACATTGCTAATATGATTATTTTATTTGCGAATCTATGATTTTCTTATTTGTCATCTTAGCAGAGTAAAACCTACATGTGGTGATGTTTTCTTGTCTTGGCCACGACCATATAATGCCCTTCCTAGAGCTGGCCCAAAGCCTATTCACATATGGGCTCAAAATTTCCTTTGTCTCCATACCGCTTAATATTGCAAGGATTAACAGATAGTGCCTACAATTGAGTATCCATTGCCATCCGTGGACGGCTTGCCGATAGACGTTGAGTCCACAGCTGGTTTATCCAAGAAAGAAAGAACATACTTAATACCCCTACACTTCCTAGCCGTAGATTCTTGCGAACTGCATTTGGCCCTCCTACCATGGTTCGGACAGCAACACAGTTAACCAGTCAAAATAATATAATGTGTATTTTTAATTAGCCGATATTACATTGGGTTTTCATTCGATACCTATCTTACATCTGAAATCCACATTGGAAATTATTCTTTGGTTTTTAATTTCCCATCATTTGTTTCCACTAATCAGAAAATCATCACATTTAGAACAAACTCGTCAAATCCAATCTAATGGCAATGAAGTCAGATCTCCTGCAATTAAATCAAATCTTGCAATCAAATCTAATCTATCGTAATCAATAGTTTCATTTTAAAATAGTCACTTTGAAGGGGGTGGAGCAGCACCTTCACACAGTATTGTGAGATCTCAATTAGCTAAGCATGAGGGCACAGAGGACGCGAGCTTTGGTAATGTGGTGTTAAGCTCTTACACTGGGTGGGATAAATAGATCTTTTATGCAGTCAACATTGCCATCAAGGATAAAAATAAGTTATTTTGCAGCCTTGGTTTAAGTTTCTTAGACTCTCTTGCTGGGAAACATTTTTCCCCTTTCTTCGAGTTTCGACAAATTAAAATAGATGATGTGAAATATATGTTGGTCGTGTGGTTCTTCGTGGCGAGCAATGCTAAAATAAAGAAGCTTGGAGGTTTAAACAACAACAATCTCAATGTTATCACTGTCCAAATCGAATATTATGCTTACTCCTTGCCCCATACGATCCCATCTGACACTTCTCAAGCGGTTTGATGGACAGCAGGGATTAAGTTTTGGCACCGGCTAATGTTTATGATTTTTTTATTTATAGTATAAACCAATTTTGTACATTAAGTTTCAAAAGTGTTGTCCCTATCCCATTTAAAGATTTGTATATTTTAATGATATTAAGATTTTTATATTTTAATGATTAAAGTAAAATAATTTTGTATATTATTAAATAAATTAATAATACAACATAATAATATTTTAACATATTTAAGACTTTTAATTGTTATTGTAAAAGATTTTTAAGAAGAAAATCAATTTTTTAAATCAAAGAAAATAATTTAAATTTAATAGTTATAAAAAATAAATAAATAAAATTTAAAAATTTGTGATAATCATTATTATAATTTTAAATTGGAAAGAAAAACCTAACTTTCTAAATTCTCGAATAAATTATTTTACAACTGAAAAGAACATTGAATAATAAGATAAAAATTACACACAACATGATGGTATTCATTTCCAAATCTTAACGTTGTTTATCCTTTAAAAAGTTTCTCATTTTCTAAATCTTTTATTTACAATTTTGATTTAGATAGACAAGTGTGGAGTTGATAGATCAACTCCATGACCACAAAATTCACCATAAAATTTTACAACATTCAAATTCTTGGTTCTTTTTCACGTGATCACTACAAACTGATTCAAATGCAAATTTTCCAACAGTATCTTTGGAAGCTAGACACAATTGACTTAAATATCTAGGATATAGAACATGTAAAGATCAACTAGATTAAGGATCTAAGAAGATTCAATTCAACATTATTGGCTTATGAATTTATCCTTAAAGATTATTATATGATTGTTTGTTACTCTCAACGTTGGTTCATTGTCACTAAATTGGTCCTTCTAAAGGTCAAAATTAGAGATTAACCCTAACAATTCATAACATTGCTAAAGACATTTGGAAACACGACTTATCTATATGTAAATTTATATAAAAAAATCTAGGTGAACAAGTTTTACTCCATATAAGTTTGAGAAATAAAATTGCGATCTATGGATCCACATGAAGCATAATGGATCAAATGCTACATGAGAAGTTGAAGACAACATTAACACACAAAGATGATGAACTACTACAGTACAACAAGTAAAATTTAAAGCATCATAATAATATCACCATGAAAGGAAATCAAATGTATTGAAAATACACAGAACCTGGAAGTAAAATTTGGATAAGAAAATAATACAATTAAGTTCTCAAAATCCCTTATAGTGAATCTCTTGGTCTTGACTTATACTAAACCCTCTTCTAATTGGAGCCCTTCAATCAATTTCCAAAAAAGTGTTGATCACGATCCTCCATATAGATATCATCAACATCTCCAAATAAGTTGTATTCAGTTAGTAATAAAGACTCATAATTTATTTAAGTTTATTTCATATTTCCTTACCATCTTCACTTTGCAATGTGTCCATTTTTGTTATTGTTTAATTAAGATCAATAGAAAATGGTTGCATCTTTTTTAAAATATTTTTTTGATCATATAAATCTACACAAGAATTCACATTTAGCATATACCTTACATGTATAAAACTCATTTGTAAATTAAAGACTCAAAATTATGAAATTCATTTCATAATTTCATTACAATATCTAGCTTGCATTACATTAATTATTTTTTTTAATTTCTGATAAAAATAGGTTTTAGGGGGACCCGAAACCCCTTACAAACCAAACAAAAAATAGATTAGACATTAAGCCCACTGAACTGAAATATGAAGGGAAACCAGCCCGCTAAACCCAGAACTAGCACAAAAAACCAAAAAACCAGAAACCAGCAACAACACCTAGCAACAAAAAACCTAAAACTAAACTAGCACAGAAATAGGGGAACACCAAGACCTAGGAAAACTCCAGAAGGTTCCGCCAGCCTCTTTATTAGCCTTAAACACTTTCTTGATGGCCGCATTAAAATCATAGAGCTCAAGGATCCTGTCTTGGATCTTCTTCTTTTTAGAAGACCGAGTAAGGCTGCCAGGACTAGCATCATCCACATCACCTTTGTCATCTTTGGGATTCACATACAGAGACCCAACATCCAGCTAAGACTTGATGGTATTGAAGTGCTCCATCGCAGAACCCATAAAAAGGTTATTATCCATCATATGATTCTTAAGAGTGTTCTCCAAAAGATCAATTTTGTCTGGCATTTCCTTCATTTTTTTCACATCCTCTTTGTCGTTTCGGACTTCCATTCCTACCAACCCAGAATCCATATTCCCTTGAAGAAGATCAACTTTGGTAGAGAGGGAGCAGAACCTAAGATTGAGGCTTTTAGTTTCCTGGAAATCGCATTTCATGAGGTAGAACGAATACATCAACATCGCCTTTGCCATTTGGAGGACACCGAAAGGGGGATCAATCTTGTCATCCATATCCTCTTTAAGGAGTTGAACATTTTGTTCCTACATGTCAACTATTTTCACAAAGGTAATGTTCCTAGAGCTGGAAGGGTTTTTACCCTTGTCATAAATCTCCAAAACAAGAATCTCATTGTCCTCCTTCCTATCCGAGTGCACCTCCATGACCATTCAATATTCAGGGAAATAGGAACATCATTTTTCTCAGAGCTATAATAATTGACTAGAATGGGGACCTTCTGACCACCCACATCCTCATCTTTTTCTTTGGTTTTAGGGTCGTCAATAGTAACCTTGGCTTCATGGGCATACTCTTCCTTGTCCTCTTCCTCACCAGAATTATTAGCCAAAGCTAATAGGGACTCTTTTCTTTCCTCATTAGACTGGGTGTGGGTAAAAATCTCAGTCTCCACATAACCATCAATACTCTCACCTTCAAAATTCATTTCCATGCCATGCTTCTTTTCAAATTTTAACTATTTTCTCGTTGTCAACTCCACTTTACTCCCACCCTCCCTAATCTTTTTACCCAAAGCCTTGGAAGAACCAGAGTCTTTAGGTGAGGGGATAATAGGGCTATGAATAGAAACTTTCTTAATATGATCCATAATTAAAAGGATAAGACCCTCATGCAGAATGGGCTTGCTCACATTCTTCCTATGATCAATTATGCTATGGTGAAGGGACTACAACAAATAAAATGGGAAAGAAACCCTAACCTTATGTCTGAAATGACAAAGCATCATAAAATGATAGGAATGAGCACACTTATACCTACCATCTAGAGTGATATACTCCATAACAGCCATCATAAATTTCACTCAGATCTCCTTGAAAGAATCCACATCATAACAACCACTAGAGTCCTTCACCAAGCCATCAGACTCTTCCTTGTTTTTAGGGAAATGTTGAATGACATATTGGGAGGTCTTCTTGTCTCTATAGAACTTCATGCCATTGGTGTTCAACCAAGACACCTCCACAATAAGTTCTTTGGTGATTTTTACAGGCATTCCCACAATAGTCATAGTGCCATCCTTCCAGCTCTCAACAAAAGCCAATGTGACTTCATCTTTGAACCCATGAAGGAATTCTATTCACGTGGTGAACCCTCCCTTCCTAATCTTGTCCCTGAAATTAGTCTTATTCTTTCATTTTTGCAATTCTTTGGCTCTCTGTGGTTAAGCCCTACACCCATAATGCCTTCAGAGAACAAACTCTCAACATAAATGGCAGAAACAATACAAATATAGAACTAACTCCAACATAAAAATTTATCTTAGCTCCATTGATGACATTACATTTCTCCTTAATAATTCTCTTAATCTTCTCGGCTAACACCACCAGACGGAGGGTAGTGTCTCTCAACACTCTATCATTATGTTCTCTCCACAGTTTCTAGATAACATGAGGGGAAATGATGTTCCACAACAACCTGTCCATTGGAACCTCAACATTTCTCCATTGAGTGAAGAAATTCTCCATATTGTTTGGGAAAAACTAGCATATGTTCCAACATTGCAAAATGAGGCACCAAACTTCCCAAGAATACCGATAGTCTATAGCCAGATGGTAAACTGACTCATGAGCATTCCTGCACAGAAAACATCTATTAGGCAAAATCATGCCTCTCTTTTGGATACTATCAATAGTAAAAATCTTTTTCTACAAAACCAGCCAAAAGAAACTGTTAATTTTATGAAATAATAATTTATCCCAAACCTGGGCCCAAAAGGGAAGAGGATCTGGCTGTTTCAATAAAATATTAGAGGCATAGGCGACATAAAAGAGTCCATAAAGGAGCATCCCCAAATCAAATCATCCTCCCTGGTAGAGTCCACTTTCCAAACATTTAGATCTAGCATCAGAGGCTTAAGAGAGACATCAATCACAGAAAGATCAACCCAAGACTAGCGCCCCCAGTAATCTGTAACCCATGGACCAAATCTCTGTATGAAAATATCATTGAAAGGCTGGAGGGAAGGAATAGAATATAAAGGATAATATTTAATCCAACAATCTTCCCAAAATTTAATTCTCCTGGCATTACCCAAATACCAATTAGCTCCCTTGAAAGTCATCTCCTTATCTTGTTGGATACAATTCCAAATAAAAGGTCCCTGCAACTTCACAGTAGACATTATAAAATCTGATATATGAGGGAAAGAATAGAGATATTTATTATGGATAATCTCATTCCACTCTTTTTTCTCACCAAAGATCCTCCAAATTTGCTTCAACAGTAAAGCATGATTGGTAACTCTTAAGGGTCAGATCCCCAAGCCTCCCCACTTATTCGGAGTGCACACCTTGTCCCAAGAAAATAAAGCCAACCACTTTCTTTCTTCTACGCGTTTCCAAAGAAAATTCCTATGAATCGTTTCAATTAAGTCTGCAAATTTACCAGGGATTTTGAATAGACTAAGAGCATAGATAGGGACACTCTATAGAGAGGCTTTCAGGAGTTGGAGTTTTCCAGCTTGATTTAACAGAGCTCCTTTCTAGCTAGTTAACTTCCTATTGATTATGTCCACAATACCAGCCCAAAAAGATTCAGGATGTCTTAAGCCCAAAGGTAGGCCAGGGTAAAAGTACGGAGTTGTGTCACCCTTGAGGACCATTTTGGTAGTTTCGAGCAGACCTATTTGGCCAGAACATGTCCGGTCATGCATACGTGGCACACGCACAGTGTCATGTGGTAGATGGGTTCTGGCGAAAACTGGTCTAGCTGAAATAGTTTGAGTCGACACGGTTTCAGCCAGCACCCATGAAACCTATATACACCCCAAAATTTGGTTTGAGCGGCTCATTTTCACTAAGCGCCTTCCGAGAATTACATAGTGGAATAGGGGTACTTCAGCCGAAAATAGGTTTGATTTTTTTTGTTTTGTTTTTAATGTTTTGTATACATTTTTAAGTTTTCTTTAGTTAAATTAAATTAGTTGTAGTAGTATTTGTTATTTTTTTGTTTTAATTTTGTTATTTTTAATTTTCAAAAATATAAAATATTGTTTTATGTAGATTTAATTTTTTTCAGTTAAGATTATATGTTACTTAATTAGTTAATTTAGTTTTTTTTTACAAATGTGTCAAAACAATAGGAAAATATTACAAAACAATAGGAAAATGTTACAAAATAGTAGGAAAGTGTTGCAAAACATTAGGAAATGTTACATTACGAAAATGTTACAATAGGAAAATGTTACAAAACATAAAACCAACATGAAACGGAGACATAAATAAACATAAACTCTAACAAATTAATCCTAACATGAAACTGAAACATAAATCAACATAAACTCTAACAAATTAACCCTAACATGAAACTAAAACATAAATCAACATAAACTCTATCAAATTAGCCGTAACATGAAACTGAAACATAAATCAACTTAAACTCAAACATTAGCCCTAACATAAAACCTTAACCATATTGAACCCTAACATGAAACCTAACAATATTGAACCCTAACATGTGAACCCTATGAAAACCTTAGTTAAATGTTACAAAACATTAGGAAAATGAACTACAAGATATTAGAAAATATTAGTATTACGACATTCATGTATTAAACATAACATTGTACCCTAACATGTGAAACTCTAATATGAAACCAACATCTTGAACCCTAACATGAAACTGAAACTTAAATTTTAACATAAACCTTAACATAAACCCTAACATGAAACCTTGGCCATATTGATCCCTAACATGAAACCTAACATGAAACCAAAACATGAAACTGAAACATAAATCAACATAAACCTTAACGTGCTAAATTGAATTTTTATTTCGAACATACATGTATTCAAGTGTTTTCTTTTATCTATTTTATCTATCATGTGACATGGCATTAGCTAGAAATTAACATAAAAATGGAACATGTTAACCAACATAAACCCTAAAACTAAATAAATAAATATGAACCCTAACCATGTAAACCTAATTTAAAAGTAGCTCCTTAAACCCAATTGAGAAATTAACCATAACATGTTCAACCAACATGAACCCTAACCTTCAACTAGAGCACATATTAGAAACCAACATAAACCCTAACATGTTCAACCAACACATGAAACCTGACCTTCAAATACAACACTACAAACCAACATAAATGGGCTAACCACAAATAAACTAACCCTAAACCTAATTGAGAAATAAACCAATTTGATCCCTAACCCTAAACATGAAACATTAATCTACATTCAACTAGGCTAGTTATAAACCTAGAGACAAAATTGATCCATAACACAAAACCTCTTTTCGTTAGAAAATATGTGCATATGTATGTATATATGATTTTAAATCATTTTCCTTCCAAATGTATATGAAAATTCAAATATGTTTTCAATTTTATTTATTTGTAACACACGTGTTTAAAATATATATAATTAAATTAGAATTGGACCATGTACATGTGCAGATATCTACATATATTCTTCATTATACTTTCAAGCATATATATCTATTTTTTCTATCACATGGCATTAGGTAGAGGGGCATCAACTGTAGATTTTAGAGATGCTAGTGTATAGGGGGGTGGTAGTGACCTATCTTCTTATATATCTACTGAATCTAGAGAGGGAAGGGAGAATTTATTCGCTAGTACCATAGCTTGATTGACACAAGCTATTGAGGTTCTTGATCAGAGGATCTAGTCATCCACCACCCTCCCTAATAGGGATAGGGTGAAGATAATTAGAGAGGACCTAGTTCATATGATTGACACAGTTCAATCATACAACCCTTATGATATTATATCTATTGATAAATTCTATACTTCTCTCTCTTGCAGCGTTATTGGCACAGTGAAGTATAGACAGGTTGATTCAAAGGTCTCCACTACTATGGTGAAGACCATGTTTTCTCATTACCAAGATAGAGCTCAAGTCAAATGTTATATGACTACTCAATGTGAGGAGGAACTTGTTGCACCATTTATATATCCTTGATGGTTGGCTTCTCATCATAGGTGGCCCCAGAAGGATGAGCTTCCACTATATTTCTACAAATAATTGTTTAGAGAATTTCATTTGCATCATGATGTTGATTATACAGATTTTCCCGATCAAGCTGGGAAAGGGAGGGGGAGATTATCAGATAGATTCATAGGGACTAATGCCCCAGTTCCTGCTAATAAGAGGGAAAACGTGGGTCCTAACCTTTTGGTCATACCAAAAGGTTTGGAAATGGAATCTGTAGGACAGAGTGTACCTGATGACAGGATCAAGATAGATGTTTTTTCTACTATCGCGAGTATCGTGAGATAGGTTCATGAGATGTCATCTAATCATTTAGGGAGATACATGTTGTGTTCCCATTCTTGCATTCCTCCACCTGCACAAGATGAATCCTCTAGTGATGATCCATACCATATAGTAGATATACCATCTGCCTTTGAGGTTTTAAATATATCAGATTTGGACCAGTTGCATCGTACGGGCACATATTTATCAAGTGATCTACTTTGCACATATCAGTCTTTACAAATTATCAGTGAGGTTCCTCTCAGGGATGTCCCATCATTTATCCCCACAATTCTTAGCAGATCTACTAGATCAGGTTCTCAAGGTGCACAAAGGGAAGAGGCTATTCTTGCACCACCTACAGCTCCTCAGCAGACTGCAGTTGACAAGAATGCACCTCACCAGTCTACCCAGGCCACTTCATCACACCCAGTTCATCAAATTTTTATGAGATTTCTTATAGATGACCAGATTGATCCCTCAAAGGTGTTCTTACATGAGCAGATTGATCCCGGTGATGTGTCCTTACATGATTCAGAGTTGAGCGATATTGGGAGAGCATTACATGCTGCTACAGTATATATTTATTTAAATTTTGATGTATTTAAAAAACTTAAACATGTAAATGTATAAATAATTTGAATTAAAATTTTGATTTTAATATATATATATATACACACATACATATATATACATACATATATATACATATACATATATACATATATATACATATATATATATATATACATATATATATATATATATATATATATATATATATATATTCTTCAGTTGAGAAACCTGCAATCTAATAAAGAATTTGATATCCCCAGTCATTGAAATTTCAAAATCCTTCTTCATTTCTTCAGAAAATGTCAAACTCATATCATCATTTCCTCCAAAGATTATATCATCAACAAATACTTCAGCTAACAACAACTTATCTCCTTCAACTTTTAGGTACACATTACTATCATCACTTGTTCTATTAAAACCAATCAAAATAATATAAAAGTGTAATCTTTCATACCATGCCCATGGGGCTTGTTTCAGTCCATATAGTGTCTTTTTTAGCTTTCATACCATGTCCTTTTCCTTTGTCAATGCAAATCCATGGGGTTGTTCTATGTAGACCTCTTCTCCAAGAAAGCTGACTTGACATCCATTTGAAAAAATTTGAGCTTCTTATAAGCAACATCAGCAAGTAGAATTCTTACCCCTTCCAGTCTTGCAACTAGAGAAAAAGTATCTCCATAGTCTAATCCTTCTTCTTGTATGTTCATAGCCCTTTCATACAAGCCTTTCCTTGTTTCTGATCACATCTCCCTCTTAATTTACTTTATTCCCAAAAACCCATTTGGTACCAATCACATTTTTATCTTTAGATCTAGGAACAAGTGCCCATGTATCATTCTTCTTAATTTGATCAAGTTCTTCCTCCTTTGCTCTTACCCAATATTCATCCTTGATTGCTTCCTTCACTGTCTTAGGCTCATACTTGGAAATTAAAGAACTAATTTTTCTTAAATTTATTTTGGTTATAACACCTGCATTCTTATCTTCTATAATCTGATCGGTAGAGTGATTCATCTTCACATACCTAGGTATCACCGGTTCAAGTCTAGGAGCTTTTTCTTCTGTCAGATGAATCAATTCTTTCACATTGTTTTGATTTTTTGGTTCATGCACTTCTGGTTCAATATACACAATCTCCTGATCATCCTCTATCACTTGCTTTCTTGAATCACTATATTTCTCAAGGTATTCGTCCACCTTTGCATTTTCACTCTCAATCATTTTCTTGGTTCTCTTATTGAAACACTTATATGCTTTGATTTTAGTAGAATAACCCAAGAAAATACCTTCATCACTTTTTGTATCAATCTTTCTTGTATAATCATCCATCTTAATGTAACATCTACTACCAAAAAGTTTGAAGTATTTAACATTAGGTGAGTGACCATACCTTAGCTCATAAGGTGTCTTGTTAGTTCTGTTAGGGATTTTTCTTGTATGAATCACAATGCTTGAAATTTCTATGTGAACCTTGTACCTTTACTTCTGATTCAGAGACAAGAAAAGCCTAATTGCTAAGGATTGGATAAGGTCCTTCTTCATTTTTGAGTTCCACAACTACTCAGGCAGGTTTTACCTTTCAAGATGGCTGTTAACACAGTTTTTGTTAATGTGGACACTGATTAGTTATATATCTTTATTGAACCAACTTATGAATAATCTTGCTGATGATCAAGCATAACCATAAACAAGACATTACCATGCAAACCATAGTTATTAGCATAACAATAACCAGTGAGACAAGGATTCTCACCCTTCTTCCTTTTCTTAATAGGAGGGATAACCTAATGGATTCTCTCTTCAAGGAATCAATAACATGGACAGTGTCCTGCTGACAGAGGTCCTTAAACAAGTTCAGCTTATAAGTTCTTAGTAACAGAGTTTGTAAATTGATTTGGTTCTGATAACTTGGAATACTTCAAACATAGATAGATATTCAGAATGTTTTCTAGATCAGTGCCTATCCTTAGGGCTGCAGAGTCAATAATAAGCAAACAAATTACAGAAACAAGATACACTGAACTGCCTTACAGCTCAAACAATTAGGATAGCTTGCCTTACAAACTATCTTGTTACCTCCAGACCCCTGTATCAAATCCTTAACAAAGTAGTATGCTTCTTGT
>MU226277.1:2121852-2160656 GCA_018584345.1 Thuja plicata | reverse complement strand
ATGAGAAAGAAATGCATAGATTTGAATATGATAAAGAAAGCATACCAAGCCCCCAAGGCTAAAGTATTCCTATCAACTCACAATCCATAATTGCTACCCCATGATAATGTCCTTTGAATGCTTGAATATTGAAAATAGTAGATCTAAAGAGGATGCCTTCTTTCTTCAATGAAGATCCACCATATCTTGTCCTTGAAAATGCTTGATTAAAGATAATGATATGTCTTCTTAGCTTGTTCTTCTATATCATCCTCTTACTTTCTTGCATCATCATTTCATCATGTTATCTCTCGATTTTGTTTTCATCCCATGATCAAATGAAGGCAAAAGAGAGTGTTTATATAGATATCTCAATATAGGTCTCTTAGGAAAATGCAAGAGATCCAAATCCAAATATTATCTTGAATCATTGTCCCATTATAATTTCCAACTAAGGAGGAAGCATAATAATTCAAATATCGGAGAAAGCACTTCCACATCCGAACCCGGGGACCTATTTTAAGTTCCGGACCCTGATAAGCTCTGGGTGTGAAAGTGGGGACCCATACCTAGCAGAGGATAGGGTTGACCTTGGCCCTGACCTAGGTCAAGGTCAACCTTGACCCTATCCTGAGGTTTTAGGAAGGTCTCTAGAATGTTGCGGAGAGGCTCCCAGGTCAACCGGGGACCTAGGAAGGTGAGGGAATGAACCAGAATGTTAAGAAGGACTAGAGGCCTAGAGAGAGAGTAGGATGAAGCCCAGGAGGACCAATACATAGATCCTACCTAGAGAAAAGAGTCATGGAAAAGGAAATATAGGAGGATCCACAAGATCCTAACCCTAATTTCACCTAATCAAACACATATGCAAATCTAATATGAAAACAAACTAAATGAGGGTGCTAAACTCATCTAAATGGAAGTGCTTCCATTTTAAGATGATAGAGGGAGAAATAATATTAAGGAGGATAGCCAATAGTCTAAGGGTGAGAACCTTGGAAAAAAATTTGTACACCGAGTCACATAAGTTGATCGGCCTAAAGGAATCCACAGAATCAATGCCAGGTTTTTTGGGAACCAAGATAATGAAGGTAGCATTAATTTCTGCAAGCATATTTCTTGACCCAAAGAATTATTTTACAACATTACATATTTCTAGGCCCACGATGTGCCAAAATTTATGGAAAATAACAAAGGAAACCCATCCAGACCTGGGGACTTATCACCCTCGAAGGAGAACACAACAAGCCTAATTTCCTCCTAGGAGCGGATAGTTGCTAGCTTCTTATTAATAACATCATCTAGGATAGAGGGGATAGCATCAAGAATCAAGGATTAGTTATCTAGGGAAAACACATTATCTTTAGATAGGAGGGAAGAGAAAAATTCTACCATAGCCAAAGAAATGTCCTTATCATTACTTACCACACCGAAATCCAACATGAGTCTATAAATTTTGTTGGATGCTCGATGTTCAGAAGTAGACATATGGAAGAACCTGGTTGATAATTATCTCCAATACACTTCCTCTTTGGATATGATATTATGAGTTTTCGCCATTGAAAGAGTCTCCTCCCTATCTTTGAGGTCTTGAGACATGCCTATCTGCTGGATAGTTTCCTGAATATCATCAAGATCACTTTTCGAATCATGATTTGTTTTAAAGATGTCAAATGTAAAGGGGAGATTTTTAGTAACCTTAATTGAGTCAGCAACAAAGGTGATAGGGAAGTGATCAGACCCAACCTTCGTGAGAGAGGAAAGAGAACAACAAAAAATATTGAACCAACTTCCAGATATCAAAGAATGATCAAGGCAAACCTGAATAAGATCCATACCAACTCTTCTATTAGACCAAGTGTAATTAACACCCTGGAGATCAATATCAAAGAGATCCTATCTATTAACAAAGTCCATGAGCTTAAGTCTACCATCTAACTAACTATGGGTATCAACCCCTCCAAACTTCTCACTATCTTTCAAAGGACAGTTGAAATCTCCCATAACCAACCAGGGAGAATCACAGAAAGAAAGCCTTTGATTCTCAACCAACTTTCAATACTTATCCCTACCAACTTTGGTATTAGGAGCGTAAATATTAGTAGTAACCAATTCAAAATTAGACTTGAGGTGGATGAAATTAATGCTTAAGCACTTCAATTTATCACCTAAAACTTCACCTCTAATATTATTCTGGTTCTAAAAGATAAAAATACAACCCAAGGATCCCTCAAAGCTAGATCCAGCAACACCACCATTTTTAAAGCTTTTAATTTTTCCACTTTTTCTTTCACCATCTTGGTCTCCTGAACAAGAATGATATCATGTTTTTGATCTCTAACCAAGTTCATAAGAGTATCCTTCTTATGGGAGGCATTCAACCCCCTGATATTCCATGAAATGACTTTCATTTCTTAACCAGGGTACAAAATTCCTAAATGGTCAACTGCTTGCCATTCGCTATATCCTTCTTGATTTCTCTTTCTATAATATCTTTATTTGAACTTCTACCTTAGGTTTTTTCTAATATCTAACATTCGCCTTCAAACTTTGAACCTTGGATCCTACATTTGCTTTACTGTGGGTAACTACTACCTTAGAGCTAGGAGTTGAAATTTTTTTATGTTGTTTTTTCTGTTTCTTCCCCATTTGAGTGGTCAAGGGAGCTCCATTTATGTCATCTAGGAGACCATCACAAACAATAGGTTCTTCATCTCCACTCCTAGAATGGGTTTTAGGAACAAAATAAAAGTCCTCTTCATCAAACTTTTCAAGATATCTAGGCGAGGAATTCTCCCCCATCACATTACTGTACGACTAAGAAATATGGAGGGCACCTTCCGCATTGAACTGCAAACCCTTGAGGTTAAAATCATCAACCTAGATAGGAATAATAACCTCTACAAGAAATGAGAGCTCCGTCATCTAAAATCCCAAAGATCTAGCACTACCATCAGGAGATGGGATCTAGGAGTTCTCCTTTCTTGAAGCAGACTCTAGGGGAGAGCCACTTACCAAAGAATCTGAAACATGGGTAACAAATTCCAAAAGTTCCCCATCTTCCAGGTAAGGCTGACCATTAGAATCTACCATATCTCCTTGAGCTCCCACCAGGACCAAATCCACCTTGTTTCCACTATCCCCTTCAGCCACAATAGGAGGCTTAATCTCCTTCCAAACTTGTTTGTTCTCCTTATGAGGTTTTGAGAATAAATCCACTATCTTAATATCCTTTTTAACTTTCTTCGGACAGTTCTTCTCCCAGTGACCCATTTTGGAACACACAAAATATGAAAAGGGTAGAGATTCAAATTCCACTTCCTGCTTCCATATGCCTAGTTTAGAGTTAATGTTAATAACTAAAGGAAGGTTGTCAAACTGGCATATATTGACACAAATCCTCACAAAAATGAGACAAGACTTGGATTTCATCATAGATTCAATTGAATGAATCTCCCCCCAAAGTTGGATGCCAAACCCTTAAGGACTTCCTCATTCTAGTATTCGAGAGGCAAGCCATGAAATCTTACCTCGAATTCCTCATTACATTTATTTTTATTGATGTCTATTTAGAATCAATAGAAACAGGTAACACATGTTCTTGTTTTTTTTTTTGATCATCTAATGCTACAATAACAAAAACATTTCACATCTTATCTTTGAAAAAATAAATTTACAAACTAAAGATTCATAATAAATTCATTTGTGTTTATATCTTCATAACTGTATCTACTCTCCATTGAATCCATTGTTGTTAATGTCTGGTTAAAATAGTAGAAAATAGTAATCTATATTATTGAGCTTCTCTTTTATCTGTTGGAATAATGGAATGACGTGTACTAAGAGGGGAGGGGTCAATTAGTATCCTAAAAAAAATTTCATATCAATTAACCTTTAAGCCTTAATAATAATTTCATGCATTACTGACCATATTGCTTTTCTACCTTATGCATGTAATATCAAAACATAAATTTAATTGCATGTAAACCTTCATAGAAATATTCATGAAAATTATTTACACATAACACAAGAATTGGTAATGCGGAAAACCCTTTTTGGAAGGTAAAAACTACGGTGGGGATGAGACCCACAAACCTTCACTATCTACAAAATGGAAGGTGTCAGTTAAGGCTACAAGTGTGATCACTTCTGATGATCTTACCATGTTAGGAGAAACATTTTAGACTAGTTAGGTCTACTCAGTTAAGATATTTTGCAACACTGTTAAGTGTGCACTTGGTTAAGAGATATACAATAAGACTGTTAAGTCCACCTTCTTATTTAGGATTTCTTCTATTTGCTAAAATTGTTAGAGAGTAGTCAAAAATACTTATTGACGTGATAGTATGCAATCTTGAATTTTTGAATACATATCCTTTAAGTTCACAATGTATATGTATCACCTATAGTGATTGATTAATACCTTTGTTCTTCTCGGTAGCCTTGAATCTTGTTCTTCAAAACTGAATTCTTCCTTTTGTGTCCTTCTACATGAAACTCTTTGTCTGATCCATAGATGTTTGTTGCAGTGACAATCATCAGTTTCTAATTGATTACTACCTCTATTTATACAATGTATTGACCTAATTAGGTTTCATGTTTTACAATAAAAACTCTATGATCAAAGGTTTACAACATGACCTTGATCTCCTAGTTTGTATGTTTACAATCAGTTAGAATGATTAAAACAATTACATATCATTTACTTGATCTTTAAGAAATGGTTTTAAAGCTAAGCATAAAGCTATTTATAAAATTGAAGTACTTTATCTGACGTGTATCTCATATCCACTTTTCTCAAGAATAAAAATGTCTCTCAGTTAGACTGGTGCTCGGTGATGTCTTTGTAGACATACTTCTTTCAGGTTCCTTTGTGAATTGTGTTGTCGGGTTCCTCTACGAACTATTTTTTCGGTGATAGTACTTTTGATGTTCACTTATTTTGGTGTTCAGTACACTGACAATTTTGATGACCATTGCACTTGTCTATTTCTGGTGTCCATTGTGCTTGACTGAATGTTGTCACTCAGTGATAATATAAATTGACAGTCCAAAAACTATTTCCTTTTTATACTAATGACAAATATTATCAAAAAGTATCAAAAAGTGATATGTGCAAAACTGATATGTAAAGGGGGAAATATATGTACACATTTGAAAAGGGGGAAATGTGTCAAAGGAAGAAACATGTACATACACTACACCGAGACATGCACATAGGAGGAGTCATTGACAAGGTAAACACTTGGTGTATATACTAAAATGTTTAGTATATACACCAAGTGTTTACCTTATCAATGACTCCTCCTATTTGCATGCCTTGGTATAGTGTATGTACATGTTTCTTCCTTTGATACATTTCCCACTTTCCAAATGTGTACATATATTCCTCCCTTTACGTATCATTTCCCCTTTTTTGAAAATAATGACAAAGGTGTAGTAGTTATAGCTTGTCAAGTATGTGGAGATGGGATTTTTGAATGTCATCCAGGGAAAAATTTAGTGGTGATTATTCACCAATTGGCGAATGTCACATGTCGGTGAGCGGGGAATTGGCATTTTTTTTAATACATTAGATTCACCCTATTTCCTGACAATTATTAGCCTCAAATCCAATGCCCGGGCCCATCGCCCATCGCATTACTTAATTTTTTACTTTTCTTACACATTATCGGCAATGGAATCTAATTTTTTGTCCCCGTAAATTTTAAAAATTTGCTTATAATTTATACGCGACCCAAATGGACAACCTATATTCGCTAATAGTTTTATACATATATATTTATAAGCACCAAATTCACCTATCATTTTGTGGACACATGTCTCAACCCGACCCAAATTCTCCAACTTTATTAATCATACCTTCATATTGGACAACCCATAATTGCCTCGCAAATAACAAAAGACATGCTAAACTTACGTGAACTTCACAAAATTTGTATACCTTGACCTAATACATCCCACCAAATTTGAAAAATAATGATAGTATACAAACATTTGATTGATAGCGAAGTTTCAGACTGTTGAGTGCAACTGCATACTGCATTGTTGAGTAGCGACTGCAATTTAATTTGAGGCAAAGGTAAGTGATACTTAATCTATGTCTCTATAATTTTGAGTTCATTATTATTTAGTGGTAACCAGTTAGTGAACATTGGCAACTAGGGAGACCTCAGACATGATTTAAGGGCCAATAAATCTAGAATCATATTTATATATATTATAGTCTATTATCACTTATTCAACAATTTATTATTTTTTTGGAAGTGGAAGTTGTTGGAGAATAGAGATGTCAAACAAGAATAAGGGTAAGGCTCCTGCAAGTGGGGAAATCAAAGAGAGGCTAGCAAAATGCAGAACCTTATCATCGTACTTTGGTCATAGTGTTGGAAATGTTTCTGTTCAAAATCAGAAATCTACTTCATCGCAAGTAGATTTTGAAGATTCACAACCTAAAACTACATGACATATTGAAGAAGTAGGAGAACCTGATATCTCTGATCACGATCAACCTGAAGAGGATTTTCAGTTAAATACCCAGAGTAGCCATAATGATATAATCGACTTGGATGAGAATGAGAATGTCAGAGATGATGATGGTGCATGGAAAGAGAAAAGAAAAAATAATTCAAAGAGGGATAGGGAATCAAAAAATGATCGGAAGTGGGAGTTGTCAAGGAATTTTCAAATAAAATGGGTGTCAAAGTATCCATTCATTGAACCAATGGACAATCCAATTGAAGGCCAGCCTTTGGTAGAATGCAGATGTAAGATTTGCACCAAGATAAATAAGAAGGAAAGGAGGTTGCAGTTAAAAATTGACACCATAGAGAAGCATATTTGTAAAGTTTACAAAAAGAAAACCATAGATAGAGTTGAAAATCAGTGATAAGATGTAAAACAAAGGATGAATCTCTGTATGTTAGGAATGCAAAATTATATGAATTTTAGCTGAATATATAGATGAAGCCTGCTTAAGGTAAAGGCTCTATTGAAGCTTATTTTGGAAAAGTGTTAGAAGTAGAACTAATGGGAAAAGTTGTTCAGTTAAGTGTTGTTTTTAATATTTTGAGCAGAGGGAACCTATGAAAGACTACCCATCATTGAGTGCTTTATTACACTTTCTAAAATTTCATAACTATCCTAACAATCACTAATCAATAAATAGTGGATGAGAATGGGAAAGTTGTCTTGTTGATGTTGAAAAAGAGGATCTAAAGGCAAAAAGTAAAGAGTCAAATTTTATTGCATTGTCTTTAGATGAGGTTACAATAGTAGATAATACTTCCTGGGTATGCATGTGTGTTTATACTATACACAATTTTGTCCGCCAATGTCATCTACTAACTGTTGCTAAAATGAAGGATAATGCGACAACTAAAAATCTATTTGAACTAGTAAAGAGATCTTTTATTGAATATGGAAGTATAAATGACATGACGATTTCTAGTAAGTTGGTGTATGTTGGAGCGGATGGAGCTTCATTAATGCAAGGCCACAGGGGTGAGCTTTACACTAAGATATAATCTTCTTGTGCGCCCTACATTACTCCCATTCACTTAATAGACCACAGAATAAATCTAGCTTTTGGAGTTGTTAGAAAGAATGGTCTAGTAAAACAAATTGAATCTTCTAAAGGATAACCGATGGAAAAAAGCTTCTAAAGGATAATGATACTAGATGGATCTCTTTAGATGGACCAACACATTGAGTTTTTTTAGAATATCAATCGTTGCTTGGTCTAATGAACTCAAGTCATGATGAAGAAGGGCTACCCAAATTTTCTTAGCTTGTATGAAGTTTAAGTAATGTAGAGACACTCTTAATGTTACCAGGTCTTCTCCCCTTGTCGGAGGAAATG
This sequence comes from Thuja plicata, assembly GCA_018584345.1. Classification (NCBI taxonomy): domain Eukaryota; kingdom Viridiplantae; phylum Streptophyta; class Pinopsida; order Cupressales; family Cupressaceae; genus Thuja; species Thuja plicata. The sequence continues at coordinate 2,152,816 of MU226277.1, read as the reverse complement.
AGAAATATAATAAAAAAGGCCCAACAAAGAGAAATATATATTGCAGAATATGTTGCACTTTGTAAATTGACATGCATGATGCTAGATAATATCTATCAATTCCTATGATGATGTAAAATTTTCCAGCTGGCTAAAAATCACAGATTTGGACAATCCTGACAACTTTTTAAATATCGGTGTAAATGGTGAGTATGTGCAGAAATACATAGAGTTGAGATACCAATGTACTACTATGCCAGGGTTGAGTCCGAGGAACTAGGAAGGAACAACATGAATCGAGTATCAAGTGTTAAAAGGGAAGACTTTACCAAGATCTTTGAGTCTGTAACTACTTCTGTGAAGTGCATTGCCTATGATATTTCCTGATAGATTAGAGTAAGATTCCCTCTAGTCAAACTACTTGAATCCATGTCTATTGTATTTCCTCAATATTGGAGTATCAATAATTCGAAGGATTATCGAAATAAGCTATTAACTTTGATAGATCATTTTTGCAAAACCAAAGAGTTAAATGGAGTAACTCTAAATTGAATTTTAGATGAATCTCGTTTAAGAGAACAATTGGGCCATTTTTCACAGACAATGAGGGAACAATATAATATTATGCAGAACCCCATCGAAGATGGATTGACAACAAGGCTTTGGAAATATCTAGCTGAGAGCGAAATGTCGATTGATTCAATATCAGAATGTTTTAGTGTTGTTGATTTATGTATGACCATGATATTGGGGTTGGTAGAGGATGAGTGATTTTTTAGTGCTTTGGGGTTCCTAAAGTCAAAGCTAAGAAAAAAAATAGAAAAGAATTTGTAAAATTGCTTGAGGCTCTACACATTTAGGTATGAAGTGCATACTTTTCCTTATGATAGGGCACTGAAATTCTAGAGGAAGAAATGTTAGAGAAGAGGGCTGGGCAACATTATCCAAAGTGGGAGATCCAGAGACAATTATGTACCTATCATTGACTCATGTACTGGTACTGGTAATGCTAGCATTGAACTTGAGTTAAGTAGAGGTATGCAGAGTGCAAAAAACATATCAAAGAACCAAGGAGGCTATGAAGTTGATGGCGATGAATCGAAGGATCCCAATAAAGAGATGATGTGGCAACTTGAACCTTTGTAGAAGTAGCAGGTCCTAGGTATTTATTAAACTTTTTGATATAGTCTACTGTCCGTTTTTGTATGTCATCATCATTCATCAATCATGTATAATATCATATTCCAATGTCAAAATTAAAAAATATGAATGTGGTTGATAATCTCATGAATTCTACAATTAATAATGCTTTTCTTTTGCATTTTTCATCTCTATGGTACAATTCTTAAAGATTTTTTTTTTTGAAAACATAGCGATTCATATGATACAATTCTTAGAAACAGAGATTATCATTAATTTATTTATAAATATGACATAATGTAACAATTCATTTGTTATTAGTATTAAGAAGTAGAACACAACTCTGTGTGATTCTGTTTGCAAGAGTGAATTGACAATAAATTATGACTCAAGAGTTAATACCTAATTTCAATTTCATTACCCTTAGCAAATGACCCTGAATTCCCTTTTATAGAAACAAGGGAGCAACAATAGCTTTAGGTTGATTTGCCTAATGTGAAGTCTCAAACTCAAAATCAGTAAGAGTCAAGACCAGTACACCATCTCTGCAACTGTACATTTCTACATTTTACAGGTCGGTTTAGTAAATTAGCAATAGAATTATAGCATCTGCTACATTGATCCTGTTAAAAAAAAAAGTTCAAAATTGTTACTTTTAACTCAATTCAAGTCAATATATAAATGATATAGAGATGATTGAAACTGAAAGTACTTTCACATACTATTTTTTATTATATGATTCTGCCAGTTTGTTTAATAAGCTCCATTATGCATCGTTTGGAAGGTTAATATTTCTCAAGTTATAGTAGATGACCTGCAACCTCGTCAGCCATTCATACTTGTTAGACTAACTTGAAAGCAATGATCCTTGCAATACTTCATTCAAAATTTTCAATGGTTTGATGCAGTTTGCAACGCCTTTATGAGTTGTGTCATGTGGAAGCTTGCCTAAATCAGTCTTCATTGTCTCCTCCAACCTTTTTTTGTAAGCTTCTCTTCCAAAAACATTTGTTAATGAGTTACTAGGACTAGGAATTGACAAACCATGACCTATCATTTCGGTTGTTGTTTGATTCATCTTCGCGGGCTTTATCTCAAATAAGGCAAGAGTTTCCTCTACTTCCTTTAGTTTCTCACATTTTTGTAAGACAAAGGTTAGTTTTATTGATGAAATAGCATGGTCATGAATTCCCTTGCTTTCCAAATTCCTATCACTAGTTGTGTTGATTTTATTCAAAATCTTTTGCAATTTTCTCTCTTTGAAATTTTTTATTGTTCTTGTCAATGTTCTCTTTGAGCTTCCCAAAAACATCTCTAAGAATTTCATTCAATTCAAACCAATAACACAACCTATCACTAGTCACCTTTATTTTCCCGTGAAGGTCTTTTTTTATTTTCTTGACTATATTTTTCATTTGGTAATTCAAGTTGTTTTCAGAAGTTTTAATTGTCTTATTTTCCTTCTGTAGCTCTTCTCTCAATTCTGACAACTGGTGTTCACTCAATTTTTTATTTTCTCTACTTCTTCTTCCCACTAGTTTGCTTTCTCTTCCCACTATTTTTATTTTACCCTTCATCCTCCAATTATTTATTTAATTTATTGTTTACTTGTGCCCCAATCTCCACACTTTTATATAAATTTAATGAAGAGGATTTTTCATCCTGAAGATTTTTATTGCTCTCTTCCAATTTTTCCCTCACAAATTTTAGTTTTGCCTCCATATGTTCTTGCTGACTAATTGCTTCTTTAGAGGATGAATTTTTTATCCTTTTCTCAAATTCTTTGCACCTATTATCTACTTCTTTCTCCTTTGCCTTTTCATTTACCAGGTCTGCCTATAACTTTTCTATTATGTCCTGAAGCTTTCGATTCTCTCTCTCCAACTTCATCACTAAACTATAGACAACTTGGGTGGTCATTTTTGACACATTTATCTTGTCCACATTTTTAATTTTTGATAAATCCATTTGGACGATGCTAACTCAAAATTCAGATGAATCTATCTGACTCTCTGGTGGATTTTTATCTCTAGGTGGGGGCATAACAACCATGAACTCCCTCTTTTCTTTCTTTGGGTCATATGTGGGAAATAATCTATTCGATGTAGGTTCTGCATCATGAGCTACAACAACTGCCTCCCTCTTCAATGTATTAGTATTTTGTCTATTCCTATTTTTTTTGTTTTTTCAAAGTTATTTACAAAATCAATGTAACAAAAATCAAGGTTTTCTGACACAATTGAATGTTTGAAAGGTGAAATAGAACTTGTAGTGATGTAAGAGCTTCCACCTATTGTTCTAATAATTGCACCATGATGATTAGTAATAGTAACACCTTGACCCATTACAAGTGTAGTATTTAGACTGTTTGGACGGTTTTGTCCTGAAGGTGTGGCAATTGTTGGACTCACAATCATAGACACCATTGGCATTGTTGTCATAAGCTTTTGCTTCTTTACACTACCTTGATCTCTAGGATCCACTTTTTTCATGACCATTTGTAATTTCCTTTTCGGACCACTAGTACTACCCATGCCATCCCACCAGTGGTAGTGGCACTTGATTCAGATTGAATCTGAGTGCTTGGAAAAGGTGGAGTTGGATTTGAAGCTACAAGAAATGAAGGTGCAAGGGTATGAGACTAAGTAGTACCTTTTTTTGATGAACTTCCAATTATTGGTGCCCTACCACATTTTGGTGGAGCGGGTGTTGCAATTGGATACCAATTCCCTTCTCTTGTGGGACCTAGACCACCCCTACCTAGATAACCCATTTTTTCTACCATGTCTGCCCCTTTGGAATATTTTTATTTTGTGGACGCACTAACTCCAGTAGAAATTATCATGGAATCTGCCCATCAAAATTAGTATCTTGATCATCATAATCACTAGGGCATGCTTGACCAGGATGCTCCATGACTGCTCTTTTTAATACCTCTGTATTTAAGGATTATGCATCTTTCCTACTAGAAAAAATATGTTGAACTCATTAAATTATCTTCCATCAGAGAAGCTATAAGGTTGGAAGTGAATTGAGCACCCTTATTAGAGACTATTTCTCTGGGAACACCAAATCTTGTAAAGATGCATTCATATAAGAACTTGGCAACATTGGTATCCCACGGATGTTTCATTGGTTTAGCCTCGGCCCACTTAGTAACATAGTCAGTACAAACCAAAATGTAAGACTTACCTTGAGAAGAAGGGCCAATTGGTCCCACAAAATCAATCCCCCATTTATCAAAAGGGGCCACAATGACTTGACGGTGCAAGGGCATGTCATTATTTTTAGTAGGTCTTCCTATTCGTCGGCACCAATCACATTTCTTGGTGTACTTAGCTGCATCTTTGTGGAGAGTCGACCAATAATATCCGGTAGTCAAGATATTGAAAGTCATCCTTTTTGCTGCAAAGTGGCCACCACATGGCTCATCATGACATGCCTGTAGGATTTCATAGGTTTCATATTCTTGGATGCACCTTCGCATAACCTGGTCTGGACCAGTATAAAACATGAAACCAACAATCCAAGAAAAATTGAAACTTTTCTAGGCTAGCAATCTGCGCTCTTTTGAAGAAAATTGAGCCAATGTCTGAACTGTGGTGAGGTAATTGGCAATGTCAGCATACCATGGATTCTATGCTGTCAATAGAAACAAATGTTCATCCAAAAAACTATCATCAATGGATGCAGGATCATCAGGAACATGCAAGTGAGAGAAAATTATCGACAATGTTGGCTTTCCCTGGTTTGTCAATAATTGTAATGTCAAATTCCTACATGAGTAACAACCAATGAGCCAATCTTCCTGAGATATCTGGCTTATTCATTAGGTACCTAATCACTGAATAGTCAGTATGGACAAAAATCTGATAACCATTAATATAATGCATGAACTTATTCAGAGCATAAATCACTACAAGAAACTCCTTTTTGGTCACCATATAATTGAATTATGCTCCCTATAGATTCTTACTAATTTAATAAATGGCATGTTCAATTACATCTTCTTTCTGGCCCAATACTGCTCCTATAGCATAATCTGAGGCATCAGTATGAATGTGGAATGGCAATCCCAATTGGGCCTGTGCAACAATGGTGCGGTTATCAGAACTTCCTTAAGCTGTAGGAATGACTTTTCACACTCAGAACTCCAAGAAAAATCATAATCCTTCTTCAATAGATTATAGAGGGCTGCTGCAATTTGGCTAAAATCCTTGATAAACCTTCTATAGTATCCAGCATGGCCGAGGAAACTCCCGATATCCTTCTACTTTTCTGGTGTGGTAAGAGTACTGATTACTAAAATCTTGGCCGGGTCTACCTGGATGCCATGTGATGAAAAAAAGTTACCCAACATGACACCTTCCTCCATCATCATAAAGCATTTCTCACTATTGGGAGAGAGATTGTAGTCCTAGAAGCTCTTGAGAACTCTCTCCAAATTGAGCTTTGCCTCTTCAAAAGTGTTCCCATAAGCTATGAAGTCATCCATATAGATCTCCATATAATCAGCAGATATGTCAGAGAAAATGCTAATTACAGCCCGCTGAAAAGTGGTCGGAGCATTACACAAACTGAATGGTAAGACATAATATGCAAAGGTCCCCCAAGGATAGGTGAAAGTGGTTTTCTCCTGATCCTCTGGAGTGATTTAAATCTAATTGTAACCAGTAAAACCATCTAAGAAAGAAAAATATTTCTTGCCAGCCAAATTATCTAGGACTTGATCATTAAAGGGCAATAGGAAATGATCCTTCTTGGTGGCTATATTCAGTTCCTTGTATTCAATACATACTCTCCATTTACCCCCTTCTTAGGCACAATGACCAAGGGAAAAACCCATTGGCTATTAGAAATGGGGTAGATGAAGCCAGCATTTAGCAACTTCTAAAGTTTAGTTTTGACTATGTCACGCAACATAGGATTAACCTGCCGCTGAGGCTGGCATATAGGTTTATAATCTGGGCTAATGTAGACCTTATGAGTACAAATTTTGGGATCTAATCCTCTCATGTCAGTGTGATCCCAGGAAAATTCCTGCTGATGATCCTGTAGCAATCCTGGGATAGCATTCTGGTGAGAGGGTGTCAAAGTACTGATGATATTTAACTCCTTACCCAGACTGATTTCCACCTTAATCACCTTGTCTACCATTGTTATTTGGGAAACATAGAGAACCTCTCCAGTTTCATCAATGACTTTGATTTTAGTGGGCCTCAGTTGTGTCTCCAAATTTGCAATAGTCTTGCACTTGCAGCTGCTCATCTTCTCTTGGCAGTGTGGACAATATTCAACTAGCATGACATCAGCATCTTCTTTCTTTATCCTTGCATGCATGGTGTCTATCTAAGTAGAGACATCATTGATGATTTCCTTCTTGAAGTGGAGAGAATATTAGATAGCTTCACTTTTGAAACCCCTGAGCCAGCAGACTTTTGTGGTAGGTCTCTGATTCCCCTACCCTTCTTTACAGTGGCCCAGGAGTATTTCAAGCAGATATTCTTGGTATCATTCCATTTTTTCTGTGTAATGTCACCACCAGCCATCAGGTATAGAGCTGTAATGCTCCCTTCATTGACACCTTTGAGAAATAGGTGTTTCTGAGATTCTTCATTCAATTGATGTTGAGTGTTATGTTGCAGATTGAACATGAACCTAGAGACATAGTCCTCCAGGGTCTCATCCTCTTTCTTGGTCATCTTGAAGATATCATCACCTTTCAAGACACACCCCAAATATTACTCTTTGTATTTGGAAAGAAACATATTTCTCATAGCAGCCCAATCTTCTATAGCATTGGAACCGAAGCTCATAAACCATCTAGGAGAAGCTTCCTTCAGAGTCAATGAAAACAACTTGAGCTTATGTGCATTAGTTGTATAGTCATAGCTTCTGCAAAGGATGTCAAACTTGAAGAGGAAGGTCTCAGGGTCTTTGGTGATGAGGCCATAGAACTTGGGCAATGCTGTAGAGGGTATGTTATTCAAATTTTGGTTTCCTTGTTGAGGAGGAATGGGGAACGGAAGGTTGGTTGAGCCATCCTTGGAGGAGGCCCTGGATGCTGTAGTAAATCTTTTGGCTCAGCAAAAAGTTCATATAAATGCAAGGATTCTTCAGAGGAGGATGATGATGATGTTAAGTGGTCAAATGCATCAGCAACCACATTGTCAAATTGTTCTTCAACTTCTTCATTCGCAGCTTGGGGTTCCTCGATTTCATGATTAAAGATATCGACAACTAATTGAAGAGGTCCAGCCTGATAATTACGAGGGAGAAAATGCCCAAGATGATCTCTTCTCCTATGCATAAAAACAAATGCTACGCTAAGTCTAAAATGACTCTAGGCTAGATTAGATTGACACTATTCCCTGATAGTGGTGCCAAAAATGACTGCTCTTTATAATACCTCTGCATTTAAGGATTATGCATCCTTCCTACTAGAAATAATATGCTAAAATCATTAAATTATTGACTAGGGAATGTAAACTTGGGATGGTATCGGCAAAGTATATGCTCTAATCTACTCTGAAAGTCATTATTATTTAAGGAATGGAAAATACTAAAATGAAACTAAACTAGGAAAATGAATCAAAAGTGTAATCTAAAGATAAAAGAACTTGCAAAAATAGTAAGCTTAACTCTTTGCCTTTGCTATAGGAAATAGTAAACTAGCTAACTGCCTATGCTGCAAGAACAACCACTAGTGTTGTTACTAATGGATATAGGAGCAACAGAGTCATAATTACTTCAAATGACTTGCAACTACTTTCTACTGAACTAAAAATTAGGTTCACCTCCTATGTGGGCCCCCACGGAAGAGTGAATGAACAAGAACTTAGAAAATAAGAATTGAAGCTCTCATTGATCATTCATAAAACATGTATTACAAAAGATGCAGAAAATAAGATTGTATTTCTTCTCACTGGATTACAAAATATTCCCATAATACTAACTCTACTCCCTAGAATCAGAACTTTCAGATTATTTAACAACAACTTCTAAAATAGACTCCTATCAACTAGGATACCCCAACATCAGGGTTATGAGAATCATTAAGAAACATGATCAACAACTCTAAATATAGAAACAAACTGCATTTAATCACATATGAAATCTAGGAATGTGCTACTGCTATATTTACTCCATCATGGCCGCTTTTCAGCTGTGACTTATCTGTAACAGGAACTGTTCTCATCTGTGGGTAGTGAAATCATCATGAGCCCCGCAATAGTTGGCCTTTTCAAGGCATCCCTTTGTTCTTTAATGTTGACTCCCTCCTTTACCGCGGATCCACCATTTCTACAAAAGGTTAGCACGTACATGTATCCAAGACAAAAATCCATAATAAGTTTCTTTACTAACTTGCTCTCATCACATGGCTACAAGAAAACCACCAAACTTAAATTAGGACAAAAAGACACCAGATTTAGTTCCATATATCCACACAACATATAGATAGCATATTTATAAACTTAGAACGTTTCACACATATTTGCATACACATAGATATAGCAGTTCTGAGATATCAATACAAACAGTCTAAAAAAGTATCATGAAAGCATATGAAGTTCTCAAATTCTAGCCATAAAAACACATGAAACTTGAAACTATATAGGCCTTATATTGGCCTCATCACTCCACATTCCACAAATCGCTAAATATTTCATCCTTGTCTACATGATAAAGATTTGGAGAGGTCTTTGGCTCACCGAGATTCTTCCTCATTTCCCAAAAATCTTTAATTTTGGTTGCAGTCCAATTATCATCTTTACATTAAAGCACTATTTTGTTTGAAATAGCTTTTGCAGATGGTTGAGCAGCTTGCTGGTAGAAATTGTAGGATGTCCTACATTACACTTTTCCTTTCTTCTAGTGCAATACAATAATTTTTGATGATAATTCTTGTTTTGAAATATTATTTTCAGCGGCGTATTTCTCCATCTCTTTTTTTACCTCATCCCAGGAATCCATGTTTTTAAATTTTTCTATCAATGGCATACTCTCATGTTAACATTTTCTTGTGGAGCCCCCATTCTCTCTAAGCTTTGTTCCAATTATGGTTAGTGGATCATACTGCTAGTGATTATCAAGAGTAAAGTGAAAAATTAAAAAAATCCTCTGCCACTTTGAATCCTCTTCTCTCATATGTGAACCCTCCCAATGAGAAAGGCAAGGAAGGAAATATCATTTTCTTTTGCTGACCATAAAAGAGTGCATCTGTGCTCTCCATCTGCCGAGCATATTCCATTACAAATAACCTCACTGTAACATGTATTGGAAGTTTGTAGGGTTCTATCACTAAACCGTAAAACCTTAACACAGTGTAGTTTTCCATGAAGTACAAGTTATCCAATTGTATTTGACTTCCAAGTTGATTACAATCTCTATAAGACACATGAAATCTAGGCAAGGGAGTGCCTGTAATTTTATGATACATTGGTGCCAAAAAGAAGTCTACAAAATTGTTATAGTTCCTTCTGTTATCACTCATCCTTATCTGAGGTGTCCATTCAGATATTGCATTTTGGACCTGTCTTTGAAGCTTGTTTGTCTGAAATATTCCACGATGCTTTGCTAAAAGAAGATAGCACAAGTAGGTTGTGAACCTAAATGTCTTCTGTGAACCTCTTTTAATCATTAGTAATTGTTCTTGCATGCAATAAATAGTGTGCTCAATAAAATTATATTTTACTGGTTCTTTTTCACAATGAATATAAAAAATTATTTCAAGAATGCTAGCACCCACTTCTTTGTTACTATCCAATCCCCAAAAAAATGATAGCAAGGAAATAGTATCCTGAACCCATTGCACAAAAATATCATAATAATAAGGAGGCTTATGATCTGGATCCAGACTAGAACTGCTTGTTATTCCTCTGATATACGAATCTTTCTATTTTGCATCTATTTTTTCATAACTCTCTGCCATCTTTCCCAGGTCAATGTGCACGTTTGATTTTTGTGCTTCAAACCCTAGGTCCAACAGACTAGGAAATTTAGTCTCTGTTATCAACAAAATTTCCTCCTGAGCATTTTTATTCACAATTTATTTTCTATTTTCATCATAATTTTTGGTGCAGAGCATGAAAATTTCTTGACAAGGGAATACTTGAGGTAACGCCATACGTGATGACCCAACGACCCATGGAGTAATTTTATTTGTCTTTGCCTTTAACGTGTTGTTAAATGGACAAAATTTTGAATCCTTCATTGGATCTTTCCACTTATTTTCAAGTGCAAATCTAATTTCTATGATTCCCTTATTTCCATGGATAACATGATCAAAATTATCATGGAATTCAATAGTGAAACCTACTATTTTAACTAGTTTGTGGAAGTCTATTATCTTTGTTTCCTATCTCTGCTCTTTACTCATACTCTTGGTATTTGTTTTTCCCATCATGGACCATGGTATACTAGTATTACTATTTACTTGTATGAAAATCAAAAAAATTCTACACAGATGACAGCTACAATTTATAGGCATGTTTGAAAATTCAACCCTAATTCTATGACTACAATCTAAATAGTAAACCTCTAGATTTGAAAAATTTAAAGGGCAGGATGTGGGTGTTCAGGATTTTACCTAGAAATTCAATTTGTGCAAAATATGAGTGGGTAGAGAGCTGAGAGACTGTTGCATTCCTCACTCCTCAACCTAGAAGTTGTAACCCCTTTCTGAATTGATAATACACTATACTAGTAAGAACTGAAAATATAAAAACTTGGGTTAAAATTGTACAATAGTGAGTAGGACTGAATTGTCAGTCTTGACTCGTCACTTGCGTTAACTTTTATCATCACTCGTGTTAACTTTTATTGCTTCTCCAGATATCTAGGGTCACTAGGACACCTGTCACTTAATTGTTTGGTCTGCGCTCAAATTGAGCTTATTACTTATTAACTGTTAAGTTACACTTTTACTCCAATTATGATTTTAATTAAACTTAGGTGAGTGTACACATGTCATGATTCCAGAAAAGGTTTACAAAAATAGGGTTTATTTTCCCTTTCGGCCCGAAATACACTGCACATCATTGATCTGTGCTCATCTGACAATCGCTGGTTTCTTTTAATCTTCCTTTATCTTTCTATCTTTCGGTCGTCATCGAATGACACTAATTGAATGAGTGTACACATTTCGTGATTTCAGAATAGGATTGCAAAAATGGGATTTATTTTCCCTTTTGGCCTAAAATACATCATACATCATTGATCTCTTCTCATCCAACGGTCACTAGAAGTCACTATCATTTGTGGTGGGTCCCATTTATTTACTTCCATTTATTTACATTGAATTATATTTATCGGATGATACTGATTGTGTGAGTGGTCACATGTCGTTCGAATCTGATTCGTCTGATTGAATGAGTGTATATGTGTCATGATTTTAGAATAGGATTGAAAAATGGGATTTATTTTCCCTTTTGGCCCAAAATACACCATACGTCGTTTATCTCTACTCATCCAATAGTCGCCAGAAATACAGTTACATGTAACACCATACGCCAAAAATTTATTAAATTTAAATAAGATTAAATATTGAAACTGTCTAAAATAAAAATAACTAATTAAAATATTGTAATAATGATTGAAGCCTAATTATTTATTAATTTATTAATAACCATAACTTATAAAATGCTTTAAACTTTTACAATTCCACATTCGTAGTCGCACACATGACACATTGACATAATGATAATTAAATTTGTCATTGAAATGGAAAAATTAAGTTATTACTCTTAAATAAATCACACACATACATTAAACATTGTTAGATTTTTGGTTCATATTATATATCACAGATTCACACATCAATTTTGGCAATGTGAATGGGCATATAATTTATTATTTATTATTTAACAAAAGTAAAGTCTTTATATTTCTTTACAAAATTGCAATTAAACAATATTACGCAAACAATCTATTATCTCTCACACTGATACGTGTCTCATTTTCGGAGGAAGATAGAAAAATTATAATAATTTTTAAGAGTCGAACAACAAAATTTTTATTAATTCTTTCAAAAATTTACATCAATAATATTATAATATACTTTATAATTAATTTATAATTATAGAGTTTAACTTTAGACTATAGTCACACCGTAAAGCCTACAAAATGGGAAGTATCCAAACAATTACAAAAGTTGTTACCACAAGGGCACTAGTTGATCATATAAGAAAAATAAAAAATAAAAATGTGGTAACCCATTTCAAGAACATAAACACTAAGGGTCTTCATTTCCATCCCTGTCTAAGAAGAATTTTCTATGGAGGATAATCTGCCCAAATTCATCGATCCAGGTGTAGTTCGTCTCCTCGAACTCGTCAAGGTGAAACCACTTCCACAGGAAGTCCCTCCCCAACCACGCCCACTTTTGATGTCGCGTCAGCTGCCTTTCATTAAGGTTCAGTAGGAAGGGTTTCCTTTCGATATTGCTGCCTCGCTGGATAAGCTTTTCAATTTCAGCATCCCAAGGGATACCCAACCCTGGTTCTGTTAAGACAATGACTTGGACGTCATCCACCCGAAATTGATCCTTGAAAACATTCAGCAGTAGCATAAGCATGTCTACCTTCTCTCCTTCAAGGTCAAGAAGAGATGCCAAGAAGTAGGATGTAATGTCTGTGCTGACGTGGTATCTCTTCTCATTGTGAATGAACTCATGGTTGAGCACCATCAACACAACATTGTTAATGAAAGAGCCCACTTCTTGCAAATGAAAGTGAGTACTTCATCTAGTATCCTGCCCAAAAAGGGCTTTTTCTCATCAGTGGGTGTAGTTCTCAACCTAATTGGTGTGTCCATCTCTGCCTAAACTAAAAACCTAAATCTTCAAACTACACACAAAAAATTGAAATTCTACGAATCTACAGAATCACAGATCTAAAAACTTAAAACCAGAGGGCCAAGGCTAAAAGAAAAAAAGAAAATTGAAATTGATCAAGAAGCAATAAAGAATGTCTATTAATAGCCTTTTTCCATATCTTCCATATATTTAGGTAAATCATTCTCATTAATGCATGAGTGTGGGAAATTACTAATATAGTTAGTGGTCACTATACTAATAACTATAGTTTGTACTAGTACAATTTTGGAAATCGTGCAAATTGCCTGATGGAAAAAGAATGTCACTGTCACTCTGATAATATATTAATTTCTTGCAATTTATCATTCCAACCTTGCGACGTGTATGCATTCCGCAAACTTCTTGCAAAAATCATTTTGTTTCGAGAAACTGTGCCCAAGATAAAACTCTAGCCATTGATCTATGATCAATCAATGGTATCGATTAATACGTTTACAATTTAGGGTTCTAAAAAAATAGGTTTAAGGTATGTGTCAATGGTATCAATTCTCATAGTTGATAGTACAATGTACATACCATGTGCAGTTGCCAAATGTACATACCACTTGTAGTTGCTAGTGACGACAGACAACTTCGCTACCAAAGAGGCGATATTAACTCGATGTGACTGGGAGTCCAAAATTGTAATTATTAGATGTTTTATGAATTGTAATTTCGCATTTTATAATTTTATATTTTAGTTTTACTTTAAAACTTAAAGAATAACTACTTTAAAATTTCACAATTCGGTAATTGCACAGTCACACATGTGACATGATACATGGAAAAGTTAAGTAATATTAAGTTATTACGGTTAAATAAATAACATACTGTCATACATTAAAAATTTAACATTTTTTTGGTTCATATTTGTTTGGTTCATTTTCAATTTCACAAATTATAAAATCACATATGTCACACATACATATTTTACAATTAAATCCATAAAAACAAACTGAAATGAAGTTGCAAACTTTTAATTAATATTTTATATAAATTTACAATATTCAGAATATTGGACTTGGAGACTTGAAGTCCCTACAAAACTTTAAAGACAAAACCTACTATAGTGAAAATTTCAAAATTTCAGATGGGGGCCATAGGGACACAACACTAAGGATTCGCCCCTCCATCTAAGTAGAACTTTTCATAGACGACAAGATATTCAAATTCATACAACCATCCGTAGTCCACCAATCATCCAACAAAAACCATTTGCGAAGAAAATCCTTACAAATCTACACTCATTTCCTATGGTACATCAACTACTAAACATCCAAGTTCAAAAGAAAAGGTTGAATGGCCACATATTTGTCTGACTTGAATAGCTTGCATAAATCACTTTCCCAAGGGATCCCCACCGCTAATTGTCCATAAATAGCAACCTCAACAACATCACCCAGGAATTCATGTTTGAATAACTTCCTTAACTAAAGGAGCATATCCACCTTCTCTCCCCCAAGGTCCAAAAGAGATGCTAAAAAATGGGACGTAATGTCCGTGTTAACTTGGTACCTATCAAAATTTTCCAAAAATTCACGATCCAACACCATCCTCACAGCCTCATTTGTTAAGGCTCCAAACTCCTTGCAAACTGATTCAAGGGTTTGGTTTGAGACTGGGCCCAAAAATTCTTTATGTTCTGTTATGACCTGCATACCCGTCCCTACATTTTGTGTACAAAATGTTGGGTCCCCCTTTTTTTCTTTTGCTTTGCTTTTTGCTGCGGCTTTGCCTTGTTTTTCTTTTCCCTTTTGCTTTCTTTCTCCGATTTTTTCTTCACCAGTGTGTGTTGTTTTCTTGGTTTGGTTTTCCCCTCCAGGATCCCGGATCCCGGAGGTTGCCTTGTGTTGGAAGCCAGATTTCGGACTCTGAGATTCTTTGCTATGATGTTCTTAAGTCTTAGGAATATCACTGTAAGGAATCCCCGGGCCCGGAGTCCGGAGGTCGTGCCTGACCTGAAATCTCTGGAAGGAGGAGGATTACTTTTTACCATGGGTATAAATAGACTCACTTGTCATTTTCACATTTACCGTGATTAAAAACTTCGAGCACTTAGAGAGAAATAGAGAGATTTCAAAGCAATTAGCAGAGCATTTGCAGAGAAATTTGTGATAATCAAAGCTTAATACCTTCTACTGTTCTCAGACATGGGCTAGCGCTCCGTGGTGGTGATCTCGACAGCCTAACGATTTGAAGTTGTTGCAGATTTCTCATGGTAATCTTTCCTTTCCTCCGCCTTCTGCGCTTTCAAGTTGGTGCTTCGGCTTCCCTCTTCTCTGTTTTGCTTTTATTTTTCTGGTTCTCTTGGCTTGCCTGGTTTTGTTTTCATTTTCTTTGTTTCTCTGTCGTGTCTTTCCGTTGGTTTCTGGTTTTGCCGACTATTGGTGGCTCGGCTCTGCCAGAGGGCTGTCCACCCTTTGTGCAGTGGTTGTTTTTTTGCAGATGATGTAAACCATGTAAATAAGAGTCTGTCTATAAATAGTCTGTAAATAGCATGTACATGATGTAGATAATTGTATATATCTATTTCTGCTTTGTCTGGTTTTCCCGCGGAATTTGTCCCGTGTGTATATTCTTATAGATATGTGCATATTTGTAGATATCCCTTGTATATCTCCTCCCTTCCGTGTGTATACCCCTCAGCTCTATGTATATCCTTTCGAGTGGCTCCACGAGCTGGTCGAGTCACCTTCACTTCTGGTTTTTTGCCTCCAAGCTTGCTTCGAGGCAGAAAATCACCTGTTTGAAACTTGTCTATCGGCCGGTTTCAAACAGGCAGTTTTCTCTCTCCTCCATCAAGGCTGTCAGAGCCCCATTTATTTCCCATGTGTGTAATTACTTCTAGCCAAGTGGCTTTCCTTTTTAGCGCGTTCGAACAGTTGGCTCTGTTGTCATCGCCATCACATCCATTCAATGCTAACACACGTGGCGTCCACGTGGGCTATCCTCCACTTTCTTCTTTGCTAACGGTTGTTTCTCCGGGCCTCAGGCCTCTTTCCACCATTCATCCTATGTCTTCGTCAAGTGTGATAAAATTTCCCAGACCCGGAGATATAGTGAAAAACATTAAGTTTATGATGTGTTTTGCTTTTCGGATATCTTTGTGTAAAACTAACTTTTCAGGAAAAGAAAACGGCGTGGTGGTAAGAACTCCGGACTCTGGAGTAATTGTTTTATTTTAATAAATATGATCTGATGGTCATTTTGTCTTGCAGGTCCGGACTTCATCTTACAGACATGTCTGAGGCATCTGCATCATCTCCTCCCGGGAGTCCAGAATTACCAACTACAACCGAGACCAGGGCAGCAGCAAAGTCAAAAATGGAGAAGGCCCTGGCAAAGCTGCCCCTCACCATGAAGTTTGTGCAGGATAATGAGATTGTGGGCTCAAAGATTGAGTCCGGGGTGAAACTGATGACCGACGCCAGTGTCGGGACTTGGGTAGAAATGCAGGCCCTGGTAAAGATAATGCACATCCAGCGACAGGCTGGAGACAAAATGGAAACCAACATCAGAGGTTCCAGAATCCTTCGGGCAGCTTACTTCCCATGCTCCATGTAGTCTTTGGAGCTTGTTCTAACCCTGGCTGCCAACTATAACTCTTCTGTTTGGGTCATCATGCTTGCAGCTGCAGAACCCACGGGATAGCCCACTCCACTGGTATCCCTCGACCCAGTCACTTTCCAAGCAGGCCTGGGTATCCCACAATTTGACAGGGCCACGAAGGTTACAAGGATCGAGGCCTTGAAACAGTTCAATCAACTGGAGGATGCCGCCCGGGTGTACATGAACACCAACTGGCTCAAGGTCCCGAAGAGGGACCCAAAGTGAATGAAGATAGATATCCCCCGCTCTGAATTCAAGGAGAGCATCCAAATGGGGATGATAGCATTGGCCTAGGTATTTGGGCAACCCTCCGCCCAAGAATTTAAAAAAATGGATGTACTATTTTCTATTGGGCATCTCCACTAAGGGATAATTCTTCGACTGGGCGACAATTATCTCTAATCATGTCGACTCCCAATTTCTGCATTTGAACGAGAAGAAGAAGTTCTATATGACTTCTTATATTTTCTGGACTTTGGCCCAACAGAGGCCCCACTCCAATGGCCTACTTATAGATGGCGTTCTCGGGCTTGGCCTGGGACAAAAAGTACCGTGGGACCATTTCCCACAGATTAAATGGGAAGCCAGCTTCCCTAGTTACTGCCGGGTAAATGATTCATTCGTTTACTACCATCTTCTCACGCCCACCCGGGATGTCGGATACCGCCTATCCACTAAGGCAATGAAGTTGATTAGTAGTTATGCGCACTACTATATCCAATTCTAGTAGCATATATACATTAGGGTTGTCGGCTTCTCTGGGAAACCCTACTTGTTACCCAAGCATTGTGGGGACAAGATCATGCTGCTGGAGTATTACAGGCAAATGCTGGAGCTGCATACCCTCTTGGCCCATAAGAAGGTCCCAAACGTCTCATTCCCAATCTCCTCTGGGAACTACACCTGTAGTCTGGCCACCGCAAGGGAGGCAGACAATGAATTGAAATGTTATAACTTGTAGGAATTTTATCTAGCGCGGAGGAATTTTGATCCGCATGGCCGAATTGCAACGGCACTGCCTCGGGCTTCGGAGTCCCACCAAATACACATGGAGGATTTCTGGGCAGATTGCCAGGATGATGTAGATGTCTGGAGCAGGAACTATGATAGGATGATAGCCGAAATGATGTAGGAACTGAAGCTCCAGAGGTTAACGATGGGTTTCTCAGACACCGCCCCCACCACAGACCCCCAGTACAAAGAGAAGGGGATCGACAAGATGCCACTGCCGGCAATAAATTGGGTCACCCAGGAGGGGCCCACAATTGAAGACTTCACCTGGGAAGTAGTGGAGTGAAGTCACGCCTACTTCAAGAAAGCATGCCCCGGGAGTACTCGCTAGGCAACCTAGCCGGCACAAGGGCCAACTCCTCCGCCAGTACCAAGATTGACCCCGGGGGACGGGACTTCCACACAAGGCGCAGACAAAGAAAAGAGGATAGATACAATACCCTCCGCGCAGGAAGTCCCCATTCAGGAGAAGATTAAGCAATCTGTATCAGCCTCGCAGCAAATGAGGGAGCAGTTAATTACGAGGCTTGCCACTCCCCCGCTAATGGCTGGACCAATTCGTCCTCCTTCCTCCCCGTCACTGGCAGCCTTAATGGTTAAGGCAATGAGGGTGGATCCCACAGAGGCAGAAGTAATTGCCGATGTAGGGCCGCCTCTGATCACCCAGAGGAAGAGAAAGCATATTGCACAGCTAAGGGTAGAACCAACGCCAAGGGCTTCCCTCCCAAAAGAAGTGGAAATCCTTTCTTCCAGTTCCCCAGAACTGGAGAAAGAAGAAGAACAGGCAGACGTCCCAGCCAATCCCCTTCCAGAAGAAGAGTTTGACTTATTTGCACCCGATGAGTTCAGAAACCTACAAGGGGGAGACATACAAGTAGAGACAAAAGTCCCAGAAAAAGAGCAAGAGGTTGTGGATCTAGAAGACCTGGAACAAAAGGCTGCAGAACAAGAAGAGCAGCAGATGGAAGAAAAGAGGCTAGAACCGGAGATTATTTCTGGGGCCCAAACAGAGCAAGGTTCAGGAGTGGACCAACAACCACCAAGTGAACAGATGGCATGCACTAGGGAACCCAGACTTGGACCTTCAAGATCAACCGTAACCCCAGCCACCGCATTCCTGAGGCCACTCCCGGGGGCAACCTTCAGGCAGGTTATCACAGCGGCCCAAACTTTAAATCTTGGCCTGATACCTCTCCTACTAACAACAGATGGGGAAGAATAAGAAGACAAGCATGAAGAAGAAATCCCTGAGGAAGCCGACCAGGGTCCAGACACATCAATTGACATCCGGGACCAGGCTGAGGTGGTAGAAGTTGAAAAAGAGATTGCTACAGAAGAAGCACCGGTAGGGAGAGGAACAGAGGAAGTATATGCTGAAAAGGAGCAGTCGCCACCAGACACCGGGAGAGAATCTAAAGAATAAACTCTGGCGGGAAGGCCACCTATCCCACCTCCATGGCTGGCAGAAAATAGAAAAAGAAAATCCCAATCCGCTCCGACGGTCCCTCTCTCCCTAGCTGAAATGATGGCCTTAGCTCAGGCCCCGCCAAAAGCGAAGAAGGCCCGGATAGTTCATACCCTCCAAACTAGGTCGGGTGGAGAAACAGTTGTAGTAGTGGCAACGCCTCCCCCAGACACCGATGAAGCAACCGTGGATCCCGTAGATTACAATATCACAAAGGTATCTTTTGGAAAAAGAGGAAAGCAGGGCGAAGTAGACCTGCTAAAGGAGGCAGCAAGGGCAGTGGAGGCCCGATATGAAAAAGAGGCCCAGAGGCTCAAGGAAAAAAAAGAGAAGAACACAAACCTTATGGGGTTGATTACAGAGCTAGCCCGGCCCCTCAATGCCGCTCCTTCGGAGACCTCCAATGCAGAAGAGTTACCACAGAGCGACATAGACTCCCTACGAGTAATGAAAAAGAAGGCCCAAGCAGCAGACGAATGGGTCGCTCTACAGATAGGAAACACCCGGCGTTTCCTAGCATCCACTCTCCCTAATTTATATACATCCTAGCAGGTTATTCACCAGGCAGAAGCACTGATCGATCAATGGGAGAGTGACACCGAGAATTACCAAGCGTGAAAGGTGGAACTCGAAGAGCTCCTCACCCTGGGGGAAGATATAATTTCTGAATCTGGGATTCTGGGTGAGGAATCATTTGATTTTGTAAGGGCTCAACAATCCAGACTGGACCTCACATTGGAGGTAACCAAGCAACTGGTAGAGTCCTTGCAGGAAAAGGTAAATATGGTGAAGTATTCTTCCAATTTGTACAAGTCATTCATAATAAAAGCTTCCGGGGTTGATCCCCTCAGTACAGATAATTTTACCCCAGAGGAGTCAATTTTAGAGAATTTTCATGAAATGATGGCATCTCGGTATCAATCCCCTGATTGAATAGATGGGGCCCAAATGACAAAACTTACCGAAATGGTGCTTAAAGGCCATGACGCTGCAAGGATGGCAGATGAGTTCAAAAATAATGTTCCAGACCTGGGGGAACTAGTTGATGTGGCCAGACACAGAAGGGCCAGCCTGAAGAAAATAGATGAAGATGGCATTTTCTGCCTCCTTCAGGCCTTCAATGATAATAAACAGCCTTGAGCGATTCTCCGGGAACCGGGGAAACTCAAGTATTAAGTATTCTTTATTCTTTTGGGGACGTAAGTTCCCGGATCCCGGAGTCCCAGATCCAAAAATTTTATACTCTTTAAAGTGGTCCGTGTCCCGGTCCCCGAGGCCGACCGGTCACTTTCAGAAGTGGTTAATAAGACTGTCAGAAGGTAGTTGGACATATTAAGAGGCATTAGCTTGGTAGTTGGTTTCTGACAAGGTGGTCTTCTCGAGGCACCGTTCAAGGGTACACTTGGCACATTGGAGATAGGGTGCTGCCTTTCCCATTTATGAGGCATGTAGCCTCGGTCCTTGAAAGACCTACTTCCTTCTTTCTCCTCTCCAGTTCTCTTCTCGAGACTGATTCTTTCGATGTATATTCTTATCTTATTCTTCTGACATGACAGACCTATTTCGTCTCCAGGTCTTTTGTAAGGTGGCGCAAGTAGTACCAGCCCTGATATATTGTATTTTAATGGAATGTGCAAAATAGGGTTAGGGTTAGCAAAGAGTTGTATAAATAGGCAAATCGGCCCATTTCCAAGGGTCGGCAAAATTGATGATTTTGTTATCCATAAGAAATAGCAAAGTGATTTCTGGTTTTAGTTGCAGAGCTCAATGCTCCATTATTCTGTTCTTAGTAGTTAGATGCTCCCCTGGAGCCACTATTGTATCACACACCAGTGCTTGCTGGACTAAATATTAATGAAGAAGGAAGGATTCTTGGCAATGATGTTGTTAGCATCCCTGCTTTCAAGTTAATGGTATTTCATGTTTTAACGTTCTGTATGTCCTTTACTCTGATATGTTAAAGTAGATTAACGACCTCTTTATTTTTTCTACTGATAAAAATGCTAACTGATGGTTGGGTATTTCTTCGGTATTTAGTGTAGTCTTTCAGAGTATTGTTGATGTTCCAGACATTTCAACATGACTGTAGTTAGATAAGCATTTCTAACCCTGCAGGATCTTTTTTCATTTTATTTGCTAAGTGTAGAATGCTCTGGGAAACCCTTACTGTACTGAATCTCTAGAGAAATGAGTTGAAGTAACCAGCTATCCCCCTCGAAAATAGTCACCTCTCCCAACTGAGCACCGCACCAAGCCCCGCACCATCGTGACCTGACACCCAGGTGCTTGAAGGCCCAGAGGATTCATTTTCCCTAGACAACCTTTGCAGGCAGAGTTGGCCGATTTCCCCGGAACCCGGTGACAACTTATGACTGTTGGCGGACCCGGTCAGCAAAACCCCGTCAATAGAAACTGGCACTAGAAGGAGGGAATGAACTCATCCCCCTCCCAAGATTTCAATTTTACACCTCTTGAGGGTTTCGCGAGTTGTAGTTTTAGGAGACAAGCCTTTAGTGGAATTGGGTCCTTTTCCCCAGCTAAATTTGAAAGAATCCTTAGGTCTGCCCCGAATCCTGGAAGGTTTGTCAAACTCGAGCCTCCTGTTTGAAAGAAGCGGATGTTGAAAGTCCTACCGGCCACTGTTGTCTAGGGATCTACCATATCTCCGAACACCCAAACTCCCCAGACAGTCCCGAGAACTAGTACCCAAACTACCCAACATATAGCTCCCCCAATGGCTGCATATTTTAGAAATACTGGGTCCCCAATGGGCACTTTTCTGGGTGCAATCAATGACTTACCCTCCTACCCAGAGAAGATTTTCCCATAATATGAGTACTTAGGCTCACAAACCGTAGAAGAAAATTTACAGGCATACAAAGATGCCATGAATCGACACCGGATCCAACATGAGGATGTTGTGACCCGCATGTTTCCCCTGTCCTTAGGACAAAGCGAGTTGAACTGGTATCTGAACTTACCTGCCAACTCCATCAACACTTGGCAGGATATGAAGGATGTCTTCTTGGCTACCTTTCGTGTGCATGTGGACCCAGCTTGGTCCCACAGCTAGTTCATCTCCATTAGAAAGGAACCTAATGAACCTCTCACAGCATTCAACCATAGGTTCTAGCATGCCCTGAAGTGGTGCACGGGCCCTTTTGTCCCGTCTCCAGACGTAACCATTCAGACATATCTCAATGTGATGGACCCTTTCATGGCCACCCTCCTTTGGAGAAAAAACACCCCGGGCGACCGGGATACCTTGGAAAAAGTCTACAACCTAGCCCTAGAGCTATCTCACGGTCTCAACAAATCCCCGGGCGGGATTGGACAGAACACACCCTATAACATGATCCTCGGCGGAATTGCATATACTGAGGGATACAATCCCAATCTGGCAATAGGTGCCCCCTCAATGGCGGTGAATCCCCTGCCACCTTTGATAGACCAATAGACACGATATTTTTACCCCTCCCAGACCTAGATGACGCCAGGTCTGAAAGGCTTCCCTTGGAACCAGCCGCAGCAGACACAACAAACTCATACACAACCGTCCGGAATGCCCTTCTTCCAGTCGTCCATGGCTGGAGGATTCCCTCGACTCTGGTTAATCCTGCTGCCTTCCCGGGAAGCCAATAATAGCCACAGCCATCCCATTGCGACGCTAACACTCAGTTGACCGCTGAGGTCAAATCTCTCCGGCGAATTCTATCCACTTTGACTATGGACATGGGTCAACTGAAGGCGGGGTCCTACGCACCCCAAAATTCAAATTATCAGAGAGGAAATATCTTCTCTGGGAAATGAAACAACAATGCCGGGGGAAGAAACTTCAACAACGGGCCCAGGCCCAACCAACAGTAGTGGAATAATAACGCTAACACCAAAGGACCGCCTCCGAACCAAAATACCAACCAAAACGGTGCTGGACCATCCCATTTTACACCAGTCACAAACTTCCAGCCCATGACTAATTGGTGTCGGCTTCATGATATAGGTTCGCACAATGAGGTGAATTGTGCCACTTTAGAGAAAGTCATAATGATCTCCCAGCTTGGCAGGCAGCAATCGCACGATACCGCTCCCCCGGAGCCCCCTGTCCAAGAGCAAACCCATAGTGCCTTCACTTGTGACACCATCTTCTTCGGTACTTCCGGGGAAGATGAAGAAGAATCCAAACTACAGGGATTCTTTGATGAATCCATTCCGCCCTTTGAGGCCAACGCCTTTACTAACCCGCGGGCTCCATACAATACCTAGAGTCAGGTTGGTAAAGGACCAGCTTACACGCCTATACCTCCTACCAAAGATACTCCTCCTCCCCGGAGTAATGCAGCTGATCAACCCGTCCCTCCAAAAGGTCCCAACTCTAACAAAGCAAAAGTTCTCACAGAGGAAAATCACCAGTTCCTGGGAGGAAGATTTGACATCATGAAGGCATTAGAGCAGACCACCACCTCCATGACCTTGATGGAAGTTTTGTTAAATTGTCCTGAGAAAAAGAAGTCTCTTCTGAAGCTCTTAGGGAACTCGGAAGCAGTTAGCCGTCCACCCAAGACTGCTTCATTTGAAGATGCTAACGCGGTTGTCTTCCAGGGGAATAATGAGGATCCTCCCTTCCGACTAGGCTTGAACATTTACGGCAAAAATATACACAACTACTTAGTAGACTCCAGAGCTTTGGGTAACATCATGCCCTTATCTATCTGTCAGAAGCTCAGACTCCACCCCACCAAGTCTAATGGCGCAGTGATCCAACTGGATAAGATTGCTATAAAAATGGTGCGAGAACTGAAGAATGTCTGGATACATCTTATCGAGGACCCAGGATAGCCAGCATCATTAACATCCAAGTGGTGGACATCCCAGAAACTTATGGGATGTTACTAAGTCAGAATTGGTCTAAGTCCTTAAATGGATACTTTTCGACCGACTTCACCCACTTATGACTTCCATGGGAAGGAGAATCCAATCAGATCCAGGTTGAAAGTGAACCTTGGATGAAACAGGCCCTTACAGAAATTGGGAGGGTCAATGAAATCCTTTTCTCCGAGTCTTCTCTGGGGGTGTACCAACCTCTTGAAATCTTAACATTTTATTTCATCCCCAGAGAGGATCCTATAGTGTTGCAAAGAGCACAGGACTTGGAAGAAAAGGTAAGAGTTGAAGTCAACTCTCAGGGCCCCACAGTGACCCTTGCCACACTCTTGTCCAGCACATGGTGCCGAGTGCATTACCAAAAACATTTGGAGCACGAGTGTGAACCATGTCTATCGATCACTACCCGGCAACTCGATATCTTCCGGAGTGAACATACAACTAATTCCCCGGGACCTAGTACTCTCACGTCGGCAGTCCAGGAAGAGATCCCTAAGTCTCCCAGCAATAATCCAAAGAGAACTCCCCCTCCCCAGCCCTAGATTACAAACAATGACTTATGGACCCTTAAGTTCGATGGGTCCTGATCCAAATAGGGCTGCGGGGCCGCGGTAGAATTAATCAACTCATGAGGGAAATCCTTCCTCGCATCCTACATGTTGTCGTTTAACTGTACAAACAATGTCACTGAGTACAAGGCCTTGGTCCTTGGACTCCTATTCACACTAAGGAAAGGTATCACCCACCTCCGAGCTCTGGGTGATTCAGAGTTGGTTGTTAAACAAGTCCGAAGTCAATACACGTGTCATGACAAAAGGTTGGCCGCATACTCCAACCAGGCTTGGAGCCTTATTGAGGATTTTGATGCCTTTGGCATTGACCTCATTCCCCGGTGACGGAACTATGTCTCAGATGCCCTAGCCGTTTCTGCCAGCACACTTGAGCCGATGGCCGACTCATGACTCTGAAGATTTTCAGTTGAGATGGTCCCCACCCCCTTCATTCCAGATAATGTTACTCACTTTCAGGTTTTTAAAGACGATCAACATATTCTGGCCTTCATGGCCAATGTTGGTATTTTTGAGGATCAGATAGTGGAGGAACGAGACCATGACGATATTGGGCAGAGTGACAAAGATGATGAGATCATGGACTTTCCCACCAACACTATCCCTAAGGGGATGGTTGCATTAGAATGAATCTTTGATTCAGACCCTCGGGCCTGTGAGAAGGTATCATCCTCCCCTGAGGGAGGAAAGTTTGAAAAGGTTAACATCGGCCAGCCCGGCGAAGAAAAGATCATCCACATTGGTACCTCCTGCTCCCCTGAAGAAAAGGAGAAGATTCTTGCGGTTCTCTGAGAAAAAATTGATGTAATTTCCTGGGGATATGAAGATTTAAAGACATATGACACATCCATCATGACCCATACCATTCCCCTGAAACCTGATGCTAAGCCCTTTCGGCAGAAGAAAAGACCGGTCAACCCCCTGATAGAGCCTCTGATTCGTCAAGAGGTAGAAAAACTATTATCAGCCCAGATAATCTTTCCAATCTAGCATACTACGTGGGTTGCCAACCTGGTCCCAGTTAGGAAGAAGAACGGTGAGATCCGCCTTTGCGTGGATTTCTAAAATTTGAACAAGGCATCTAAAAAAGATAATCACCCTCTCCCCTCCTTGGATGAGGTGCTGCAGATAGTAAATGGATCCCAGATGATGTCTTTCCTGGATGGATATTTGGGATACAACCAGGTCATGGTCATATATGAGGATAGAGAGAAAACAATGTTTACCACCAAGTGGGGAACGTTTGCGTATAGAAGAATGCCTTTTGGGTTGATCAATGCAGGGGCTACTTTTCAGAAGGCCATGGACATTGTGTTTGAGGGCCTTGTAAATCGATGCATAATCATCTACATGGATGATTTGACTGTCTTCTCCCGGGATAGGCGTGATCACACCGCCCACCTCGCTCAGATCTGTGAGAGATTTTGCTGGTATGGAATATCCCTCAACCCTAAGAAATGTATATTCGGGGTCACCGAAGGGAAGTTGCTCGGGCATATCATCTCTGAGAAGGGTATATCCATAGACTCTGATAGAGTCGAAGCATTACTGAACTTACAGATGCCTGGTAGCAAGAAAGAAATGTGATCCTTCTTCATAAAAATCAACTTTGTGCGACGATTCATCACAGGATTTGCAGAAATAGTTAAACCACTCAATGAAATGATGAAAAAAGATACCAAAATTGAGTGGAGTCCTGAAGCAAAGCGGGCATTCGCCCAAATTAAACAGACCATAACGGAGGCACCTATCCTGGCTAGTCTGGACTATTCCCTCCCGTTTTACATTTACTCATTTGCTTTGCTGCATTCTGCTGCGGTAGTACTGACCCAAAAGGTTAAAGGGGAGGAACGACCAATTGCTTTCATGAGTTCCCCCTTTAAAAATGCTGAAGTCTGGTATTCATCGCTAGAAAAATAGGCCTTCTCTTTGGTTCGTGCCGTGAATAAATTCTGGCATTATATTCTCCGGAGCAAAGTGCATGCTATCATCCTAGACCAGGCTGTCAAATCTCTGTTGATGCAGAGTGAGTTGGGCGAGAGGTGAGGAAAATAGATGGCCATCCTCTAGGAATATGACTTAAAGATGCAGCCCATGAAAATAGTCCGAGGCCAGGGACTAAGTCGAACAATGGCAGAAGAGACTCCCCAAGTAGAATGTCAAACTTATACGGTGGAGTCCATTACCTAAGACCCGTGGTATACCGATCTGGTGTACTTACTGCTAAACAACAAATGCCTGGAGGGATTACCTCCCCATAATCACCGCGCCTTGTGGATGAAAAGTGCCCACTTCATGATTAAAAATTCTGTGCTTTACCACCGAAAATACGAGGGAGTGTACCTCCGATGCATCGACAGGGACCAAGCTGTGAAAATAATTGATGAATTCCATGGATAGCTTGGAACCGGGCATGGTTCAGCTGACGCCACTGCCCATCAGATCCTCTGGGCTGGATACTATTGGCCCTGTATCTTCAAGGATGTTTACGCTCATGTCATAAAATGCCATACTTGCCAAACTGTAGCACATCGTGAGCATAACCCAGCCATGCCTCTACAACCAGTCTACGAGGCTAGACCCTTTGCCCAGTGGGCATTTGACTTCATCAGGGAAATCAACCCCAACTCGTCTGCCAACCACCGATATATCCTCACTGTGACTGATTACTGTACTCGGTGGTCTGAAGCTATACCTTGCAAAAACAACACGGCGAACGTAGTTATCAAGTTTTTGGAGGAAAATATCGTCACAAGGTTTGGAATGCCCTTTGCTTTAGTATGTGACAATGGTCCGGCATTTTCTTCTGCAAAATTACTCGAATGGACCTACAATTGAAAGATCACACTGAATTTCTCCAGCAATTATTACCCCCAGGGGAATGGTGTTGCTGAATCAACAAACAAGAATCTGCTTGAGGTGATCAAATATTTGTTAGAACAAAATCCCCGGGATTGGCACCAAAAACTAAAATTCACCCTTTGGGCGGATCGTATTCATATTAAGGCCGCCCTGGGGACATCCCCTTTCCACCTGGTTTATGGTCAGAACCCTATATTCCCAGTCAACTTACAAATCTCAGTTTTATAGCTTATGCAGGAATTTAACAACAAGGACAATATTGTGGAGGTTCAACTTTTGAATCTGGTCTGAATGGAGGAATAGCGAGATGCTTCCCTTGAACATTTTGCGCATCACCAAATAGTGGTAAAATGATGGTTTGACAGAAGAGCCCAATACAAGGCTTTTCAAATCTCGAATCTGGTCCTGTTGTGGGATAAGGCCTGGGAGAAGAAAGGAAAGCACACCAAGTTCCAGCGGCTCTGGCTCGGACCATACTTAATTTCAGAAATCTGCGGGGCAAATACTTATCACCTTAACACCTTGACTGGAGAACCTATTGCATTTCCTGTCAATGGGCAGTTTCTCAAACATTACTTTGAATAAGGGTAAGTTTGTCCAAAATTGTACTATATGTAAATATCCCCTTGTAAATAGTCTTATTGGCTGTCCTCTGGGGCAGTCTCCTTTTTGTTTTTGTTGTCTTTATTTTCGCTTTTGACTTTCTTTTGGTCCCGACATTTTGCTCCACCTTGTAGGAACTGGAATGCTTCGCATAACTCTGGCCTCTGGTGCGATGCCTCCAGCATGGTAAACTTTAGAATCTATCTTTATTGCAGTGGAACCAACCTGATTTCTGGGATTGTTTTGCAGGTTATGGCACATTTTTGAGCGATCTCCATTGGGTGTCATCTCCGAGAGTCTGACAATCAGTGAACAATAATAATATAAGGAACAAGTAATCAGACACATCAAGGATAGATCAGCTATACTGGTTGGTTGATCCACATCTGAAAATCTAAAGAAGTTCTTCCCGGGTCTGGAGTTTTATCCTCTTCAAATATCTAAATATAGGTGGACAGGTGAAAGAAGTACCGCCATTTGAATTTAGCTAAGCTTAAGCTCAATGGTGAAAGAAGTACGACCTTCCCCACTTGGAAATAAATAAAATAATAAGGGGAATAGCGGGATGAAACTCTGGTCTCCGGGGGAAAGCAATCGAATTGATGACAGGTTCGACATAATTAGTATCGCTTCTCTATCCCTCCTAGAGGTCATTGGCTTGATTTCCTTCCAAAGCACACACGACACCACTGATGAAAGGCTACGGACCGACTCCTGTGTGGTCTGACTCTCTTGGATATGCTGCTTTCTTCTTGTCAAATGCTTTGGGAGATGGATTTATTCTGGTTGTGCTAACCAGAGGTTCTATGGTTCTCAAATGCGCTAAGGCATTTGTCCCAGATAGTCGCCATTTGTTATGCCCTGCATCCCCGTCCCTACATTTTGTGTACAAAATGTTGGGTCCCCCTTTTTTTCTTTTGCTTTGCTTTTTGCTACGGCTTTTCCTTGTCTTTCTTTTCCCTTTTGCTTTCTTTCTCCGGGGTTTTCTTCCTCGGTGTGTGTTTTTTTCTTGATTTGGTTTTCCCCTCTGGGATCCTGGATCTCGGAGGTTTCCTTGCATTGGAAGCCGAATTTCAGACTCTGGGATTCTTTTCTATGATGTTCTTAAGTCTTAGGAATGTCACCATAAGGAATCCCTGGGCCCAGAGTCTGAAGGTTGTGCCTGACCTGAAATCTCCGGAAGGAGGAGGATTACTTTTTACTGCGGGTATAAATAGACTCACCTGTCATTTTCACATTTACCGCAATTAAAACCTTCAAGCACTTGGGAGAAATAGAGCAATTTCAAAGAAATTAGCAGAGCATTTACAGAGAAATTTATGATAATCAAAGCTTAATACCTTCTACTATTCTCAGACGTGCGCTAGCGCTCCGTGGTGGTGATCTCGATAGCCTGACGATTCGAAGTTGTTGCAGAGTTCTCGTGGTAATCTTTCCTTTCCTCCACCTTCTGTTCTTTCAGGTTGGTGCTTTGGCTTCCCTCTTCTCTATTTTGCTTTCTTTTTTCTGGTTCTCTTGGCTTGTGTGGTTTTGTTTTCGATTGATTTGTTTCTCTGTCGTGTCTTTCCATTGGTTTTTGGTTTTGCTGCCCGTTGGTGGCTCAGCTCTGCCAGAGGGTTGTCCACCCTCTGTGCAATGGTTGTTTGTCTGTAGATGATGCAAACCATGTAAATAAGAGTCTGTCTATAAATAGTCTGTAAATAGCATGTACATGATGTAGATAATTGTATATATCTGTTTCTGCTTTGTCTGGTTTTCCCGTAGAAGTCATCCCGTGTGTATATACTTTTATATATGTGCATATTTATAGATATCTCTTGTATATCTCCTCCCTTAAGTGTGTATACCCCTCAGCTCTATGTATATCCTTCCGAGTGGCTCCATGAGCTAGTCGAGTCACCTTCGCTTCTAGTTTTTTGCCTCCAAGCTTGCTTCGAGGCAGAAAACCACCTGTTTGAAACTCGGCTCTCAGCCGGTTTCAAACAGGAAGTTTTCTCTCTCCTCCATCAAGGCTGTCAGAGCCTCATTTATTTCCCATGCATGTAATTACTTCCAGCCAAGTGGCTTTCCTTTTTCGCGCGTTCAAATAGTTGGCTCTGCCGTCATCGCCATCACATCCATTCAATGCTAACGCACGTGGTGTCCATGTGGGCCTGCCTCCACTTTCTTCTTTGCTAACGATCGTTTCTCTGAGCCTCGGGCCGCTTTCCACCATTCATCCTATGTCTTTTTCAAGTGTGATATAATTTCCTAGACCCAGAGATATAGTGAAAAACATTAAGTTTATGATGTGTTTTACTTTTCGGATATCTTTGTGTAAAACTAACTTTTCAGGAAAAGCAAACGGCGTGGTGGTAAGAACTCCAGACTCCAAAGTAATTGTTTTATTTTAATAAATATGATCTGACGGTCATTTTGTCTCATAGGTCCGGACTTCATCTTACAGACATGTCTGAGGCATCTGCATCATCTCCTCCCGGGAGTCCAGAATTACCAACTACAACCGAGACCAGGGCAGCAGCAAAGTCAAAAATGGAGAAGGCCCTGGCAAAGCCGCCCCTCACCATGAAGTTTGTGCAGGATAATGAGATTGTGGGCTCAAAGATTGAGTCTAGGGTGAAACTGATGACCGATGCCAGTGTCAGGACTTGGGTAGAAATGCAGGCCCTGGTAAAGATAATGCACATCAAGGGTCAGGCTGGAGACAAAATGGCAACCAACATCAGAGGTTCTGGAATCCTTCGGGCAGCTTGCTTCCCATGCTCCATGCAGTCTCCAGAGCTTGTTCTAACCCTGGCTGCCAACTATAACTCTTCTATCCAGGCCGTCATGCTTGCAGCTGTAGAACCCACGGGATACCCCACTCCACTGGTATCCCTCGACCTAGTCACTTTCCAAGCAGGCCTGGGTATCCCAAAAATTGACAGGGCCACGGTGGTTACAAGGACTGAGGCCTTGAAATAGTTCAGTCAACTGGAGGATGCCGCCCGG
>MU226277.1:2096690-2121802 GCA_018584345.1 Thuja plicata | reverse complement strand
GGTATCCCTCGACCTAGTCACTTTCCAAGCAGGCCTGGGTATCCCAAAAATTGACAGGGCCACGGTGGTTACAAGGACTGAGGCCTTGAAATAGTTCAGTCAACTGGAGGATGCCGCCCGGGTGTACATGAAAACCAACTGGCTCAAGGTCCCGAAGAGGGACCCAAAGAGAATGAAGATAGATATCCCCCGCTCTGAATTCAAGGAGAGCATCCAGATGGGGATGATAGCATTGGCCCGGGTATTTGGGCAACCCTCCGCCCAAGAATTTACAAAATGGATGTACTATTTCCTATTGGGAATCTCCACTAAGGGAGAATTCTTCGACTGGGTGACAATTATCTCCAATCATGTCGACTCCCAGTTTTTGCAGTTGAACGAGAAGAAGAAGTTCTATATGACTTCTTATGTTTTCTGGGCTTTGGCCCAACAGAGGCCCCACTCCAATGGCTTGCTTACAGATGGCGTTCTCAGGCTTGGCCCAGGACAAAAAGCACCGTGGGACCATTTCCCACAGATTCAATGGGAAGCCAGCTTCCCCAGTTACTGCCAGGTAAATGATTCTTTCGTTTACTACCATCTGCTCACGCCCACCCGGGATGCCGAATACCGCCTATCCACTGAGGCAATGAAGTTGATTAGTAGTTATGGGCACTACTATATCCAATTCCAGTAGCATACATACATTAGGGTCGTCGGCTTCTCTGAAAAACCCTACTTGTTGCCCAAGCATTGTGGGGACAAGATCGTGCTGCTGGAGTATTGCAGACAAATGCTGGAGTTGCATACCCTCTTGGCCCACAAGAAGGTCCCAAACGTCTCATTCCCAATATCCTATGGGAACTACACCTGCAGTCTGGCTGCCACAAGGGAGGCAGACAATGAATTGAAATGTTATAACTTGCAGGAATTTTATCTGGCGCGGAGGAATTTTGATCCGCATGGCCGAATTGCAACGGCACTACCCCGGGCTTCGGAGCCCCACCAAATACACATGGAGGATTTCTGGGCAGATTTCCAGGATGATGTAGATGTCCAGAGCAGGCACTACGACAGTATGACAGCTATAATTATGCAGGAACTGAAGCTCCAGAGGTTCCCGGCAGGTTTCTCGAACACCGCCCCCACCACAGACCCCCAGTACAAAGAGAAAGGGATTGAAAAGATGCCACTGCCAGCAATAAATTGGGCCACCCAGGAGGGGCCCACAATTGAAGACTTCACCCAGGAAGTAGTGGAGCGACGCCACGCCTACTTCAAGAAAGCATGCCCCGGGAGTACTCGCCGGGTAACCCAGCTGGCACAAGGGCCAACTCCTCCGCCAGTACCAAGATTGACCCTGGGGGCCGGGACTTCCACACAAGGCGCAGACAAAGGAAAGAGGATAGATACAACACCCTCCATGTAGGAAGTCCCCATTCAGGAGCAGATTAAGTAATCTGTAGCAGCCTCCTAGAAAATGAGGGAGCAGTTAATTATGAGGCTTGCCACTCTCCCGCTAATGGTCGGACCAATTCG
Organism: Thuja plicata; assembly: GCA_018584345.1. Taxonomy (NCBI): domain Eukaryota; kingdom Viridiplantae; phylum Streptophyta; class Pinopsida; order Cupressales; family Cupressaceae; genus Thuja; species Thuja plicata. The sequence continues at coordinate 2,120,284 of MU226277.1, read as the reverse complement.
TCCTCCTTCCTCCCCGTCACTGGCAGCCTTAATGGTTAAGGAAACAGGGGTGGATCCCATGGAGGTAGCAGTAATTGCCGATGCAGGGCTGCGTCTAATCACCCAGAGGAAGAGAAAGAATATTGCACAGCCAAGGGCAGAACCAATGCCAAGGGCTTCCCTCCCAAAAGAAGTGGAAATCCTTTCTTCTAGTTCTCCGGAACCAGAGAAAGAACAAGAACAGGCAGACGTCCCATCCAATCCCCCTCCGAAAGAAGAGTTTGACTTATTTGCAGCTGATGAGTTTGGAAACCTACAAGGGGGAGACATACAAGTGGAGATGGAAGTCCCAAAAAAATAGCAAGAGGCTATGGATCCAGAAGACCTGGAACAAAAGGATGTAGAACAAGAAGAGCAGCAGATGGAAGAAAAGAGGCTAGAACCGGAGATTGTTTCCGGGGCCCAAACAAAGCAAGGTCCGGAAGTGGACCAACAACCACCAAGTGAACAGATGGCATCCGCTGGGGAACCCAAACCCGGACCTTTAGGATCAACCGTAACCCCAGCTGCTGCGTTCCCGAGGCCACTCCCTGGGGCAACCTTCGGGCAGGTTATCACAACGGCCTAAACTTTAAATATTGGCCCGATACCTCCCCTACTTCCAACAGATGGGGAAGAAGAAGAAGAGCAGCATGAAGAAGAAATCCCTGAGGAAGCCGACCAGGGTCCAGACACATCAATTGACATCCGGGACCAGGCTGAGGAGGTAGAAGTTGAAAAAGAGATTACTGCAGAATAAGCACAGGTAGGGAGAGGAACAGAGGAAGTATATGCTGAAAAGGAGCAGTCACCACCGGACACTGGGAGAGAATATGAAGAACAAACTCTGGCGGGAAGGCCACCAATCCCACCTCCATGGCTGGCAGAAAACAAAAAAAGAAAAGCCCAATCCGCTCCGACGGTCCCTCTCTCCCTAGCCGAAATGATGGCCTTAGCTCAGGCCCCGCCAAAAGCATAGAAGGCCCAGACAGTTCATACCCTCCGGACTGGGCCGGGTAGAGAAATAGTTGCAGTAGTGGCAATGCCTCCCCCAGACACCGATGAAGCGACCACGGATCCCGCAGATTACAATATCGCAGAGGTATCTTTGGGAAAAAGAGGGAAGCAAGGTGAAGTAGACCTACTAAAGGAGATAGCAAGGGTAGTGGAGGCCCGATATGAAAAAGACGCCCAGAGGCTCAAAGCAGAAAAAGAGAGGAACACAAACCTTATGGGGTTGATTACAGAGCTGCCCCAGCCCCTCAACGCCACTCCTCCGGAGACCTCCACAGCAGAAGAGTTACCGTAGAGCGACATAGACTCCCTGCGAGTAATGAAAAAGAAGGCCCAAGCAGCAAATGAATGGGTCGCTCTACAGATAGGAAACACCTGACATTTCCTAGCATCCACTCTCCCTAATTTATATACAGCCCGACAGGTTATTCACCAGGCAGAAGCACTGATCGATCAATGGGAGAGTGACGCCGAGAATTACCAGGCATGGAAGGTGGAACTCGAAGAGCTCCTCACCCTGGGGGAAGATATAATTTCTAAATCCGATATTCTGGGTGAGGAATCATTTGATTTTGTAAGGGCTCAACACTCCAGACTGGACCTCACATTGGAGGTAACCAAGCAACTGGTAGAGTCCTTGCAGGAAAAGGTAAATACGGTGAAGTATTCTTCCAATTTGTACAAGTCATTCGTAATAAAAGCTTCCGGGGTTGATCCCCTCAGTACAGATACTTTTACCCCAGAGGAGTCAGTTTTAGGGAATTTTGATGAAATGATGGCATCTCAGTATCAATCCCTGGAGGGGATAGATGGGGCCCAAATGAAAAAACTTACCGAAATGGTGCTTAAAGGCCATGACGCTGCAAGGATGGCAGATGAGTTCAGAAATAATGTTCCAGACCTGGGGGAACTAGTTGATGTGGCCAGACACAGAAGGGCAAGCCTGAAGAAAATAGATGAAGATGGCATTTTCCACCTCCTTCAGGCCTTCAATGATAATAAACAGCCTTGAGCGATTCTCCAGGAACCAGGGAAACTCGAGTATTAAGTATTCTTTATTCTTTTGGGGACGTAAGTTCCCAGATCCCGGAGTCTCAGATCCAAAAATTTTGTATTCTTTAAAGTGGTCCGTGTCCCGGTCCCCGAGGTCGACCGGTCACTTTCAGAAGTGGTTAATAAGACTGTCAGAAGGTAGTTGGACATATTAAGAGGCATTGGCTCGGCAGTTGGTTTCTGACAAGGTGGTCTTCTCGAGGCACCGCTCAAGGGTACACTTGGCACATTGGAGACAGGGTGCCGCCTTTCCCATTTATGAGGCATGTAGCCTTGGTCCTTGAAAGACCTACTTCCTTCTTTCTCCTCTCCGGCTCTCTTCTTGAGACCGATTCTTCCGATGTATATTCTTATATTATTCTTCTGACATGACAGACCTATTCTGTCTCCATGTCTTTTGTAGGGTGGCACAGGTAGTACCGGCCCCGGGATATTGTATTTTAATGGAATGTGCAAAATAGGGTTAGGGTTAGCAAAGAGTTGTATAAATAGGAAAATCGGCCCATTTCCAAGGGTCGGCGAAATTGATGATTTTGTTTTCCATAAGAAATAGCAAAGTGATTTCTGATTTTAGTTGCAGAGCTCAATGCTCCATTATTCTATTCTTGGTAGTTAGATGCTCCCCTGGAGCCACTATTGTATCACACACCAGTGCTTGCTGGACTAAATATTAATGAAGAAGGAAGGATTCTTAGCAATGATTTTATTAGCGTCCCTGCTTCTGAGTTAATGGTATTTCATGTTTTAACGTTCTGTATGTCCTTTACTCTAATATGTTAAAGTAGATTAACGACCTCTTTATTTCTGCTACTGATAAAAATGCTAACTGATGGTTGGGTATTTCTTCAGTATTTAGTGTAGTCTTTTAGAGTATTGTTGATGTTCTGGACATTTCAGCATGACTGTAGTTAGATAAGCATTTCTAACCCTGTAGGATCTTTTTTTCATTTTATTTGCTAAGTGTAGAATGCTCTGGAAAACCCTTACTGTACTGAATCTTCAGAGAAATGAGTTGAAGTAACCAGCTATCCCCCTCAAAAATAGTCACCTCTCCCAACTGAGCCCTACACCGTCGTGACCCGACACCCAGTGCTTGAAGGCCTGGAGGATTCATTTCCCCCAGACAACCTTTGTAGGCGGAGTTGGCCGATTTCCCCAGAACCCGGTGACAACTTATGACTGTTGGCGGACCCGGTCAGCAAAACCCCGTCAACATGTTCCTCCACAGATGTGCTTATCAAATGGATAAGAGTGTCCATCTTCAAAAAACAACCACCCCAATATCTGAAATTATACAACCTAAATACCTAAACCAGAGGCAATCTTTCAAGCAGTAGTAGAGGCAAACCCAAACCAAAGGATAATTGAAGAAGATGGAAGCGTAGATCATCTATAAATAGCCCTTAATTCTTTCTCTAACCTAATTAATTCATTTATCCTTCAAAATTCTATAAATCTTTCATATTAAAAGCGTAGTCATTCATATTAAAAGCACGACAGTGTGAAATTGGAAATAGCCAGACTTAGTGTCAGTGATAAAACATTTCTTTTATTAATGACAATTGTGATGCATTATCAACCGTCCACCTAAATAGATGTAAGACTTGATATGTGTAAATAATGATGTCATTACGTGATGTTGCATTAATTAGACAATAGTTATGGTGGAGATTAATTTGATACATGTCATCATTTCCGTGAATTCTTGGAAACCTCTATTTCTTTCAAGAAATTGGGCCAAAATTAAACTTTAGCCATTGATTTAGGATCATCAAATGGTCTCAAATAAGACATTTAACATTATAAAATGATGGATGTTACTATTAGGTTGTGTTTTGATGTAACTTTTTGTGCTTATGGATACCAACATGTGTTTAATCTGCAAACAAGTTATTAGTTGGCATTGGCCTACATAACACGTTAACAAGTCCCATCTTTTGAAAATTGCCAATAAAATATTTTTTTTCCCATACTTAATGATAGATTAGCCAAAAATAAATAAAAATTCAAAAGGCACATAAAATTTTCCATCACAAATATTTTTTTTCCCTTCAACAAAAATACATTTGCCTCATATATTATAATCTATTTACTTCAATAGAAAAAAAATCGCCTCACACAATATATAATTTCCCCCACATTAATGTATTGTTCGCAAAGATTTTATGGAATTTTCATTTGGAAGGGAAAAAATCACCTTCGCCTTTATATTATTTTCCTAATTTGGAAAAAAATTTGCAATCATCAAGAAACAATTTCCCCTAAATTAATGTATGATTCGCAAGGATTTTACACTTTTTCCTAGGAGGGGGTTTCTAAAAGTTATCCCTGATGTCTTCCATTATCTTCTCCATTTTCTCTTGGAGGTGTTCAAGAGTCATGTACTCCAAAGTGAGTTTGGCGTGCATGTCATATATACTCTCGGTAACAAACATCTCTGGTGTGTAAATCAATGTTTTTATCGAAGTCATGTGTTTCAAGAGAAGTGTGAGATTCAGGAGTAACATAGCCTGTAGCTCGGTTACCTCATCTAGGATTCTGCTTTCAATCTTTTTTATTTCTAGTCTCAACCTTTTTGACTCTATAATCTTCTCATAATGCAATTTGAATGCATTTTCCTCGGTTGTGAGACTTTGTGCACTAGCCTTAAGATACTCATCTATTTTGGCTATCTTTTCACTATGCTCGCTAGTAAAATGCTCTATTGTGCACAAATTTTGAATTAATTTAACTACTTTTGATATTATGGGTTCCATTGTAGTAACTAATTCAGAAAGTTTTAAATTATATTTCTACCACTTCCTGGTTGATTTTCTCTGTAAGCTTGTATTGACATTTTTTCTCAGCATGTTCCTCAATGACCTTGTCTACATCTACATTCTCAGATGTAATGGTGTCAGTCAGAACTACTAATTGATCAAGTATTGGAGCATATTTATCAATGTCAGTGTCAGGAACAATCTGCAATAATATTTCTTTTGTGCTTTCCAGGACTTGTGAGATCTTGTGCTCCTTTTTGAGCTTGTCCTATATTTCCTTTCTTTTACAGAGTTTCCATACTTGGTAAGTGACTCTGGATCCACTGTCCTTGGATCATAGTCTGGTATATAAATACTTTCATCTAATTTTGCCGGTGCTTTCTTCTTCTTCTTCTTCTTCTTCTTCTTCTTCTTCTAAATAGTACTAGAAGTAAGGGAATGAAGCATTATTGCAAGTTCCTTCTCTGTCTCTTTTTCTTTTGGTCATTGTGTAGGAGTTGGGGCACCTTTTGTATGCTTCTGGGTATTAACATGTTAGTCGGTAGTAGACCTCTCTACATCAACCCTGCCTTTATATGTATCCTTTTCTCGTTTGGTGTTCTTATCGGTGGCATCACCCAGTTTCTACTCTCCACTTGCATCTTTCTTCTCCTCTTGTGTATCCTTTTGCTTCCCTTGTTCATCACCTGTGTCCATTGGTATGTTTGGATAAGGATCAGGTGTTTTATACTTTTATTATGTCAGTATATTGATAGCTTGTATTAATAATGGTATGTTCGCTGGTATATTTTCCTATGCAACATCCGTTATAGTGTCCTATTCCTTGGTTTGCTCGGTGGAAACAGTGGCATCTTCACCTGCCTTTACTTCATATGTAGGTTCACCTCTAGGGATATCTATTATAGATATATATTTGATTGTGACATCTTTTGTATCTCCCAATGATTGTAAAATCTAAGGTATATCATCCATGGTCTTACTTGCCTCTATTTTAAATTCAACTAGATTGACATCCTCAGTGTCATTTATGAAGATATGTTCTGGGATTGGTGTGGCCTCTTTCTCTTCATAGTGAGGTTTCTTGGTAAGAGGTAGCACCTCCTTGTGGGCATTGAATTTTTCATTCCAAGTGTCATTGCTTTCTTTGTCAATCTCTTCTAGTTTTCCCTCAAGTACTTTATTTTCTCTCATCTTAGCTAAAAAATTCTTTGCATGTTCTTTCATTGTTTCCTCAATCTCTTCAACTGTTGACTCTGGTGGCATGCGTGTAACTAGGGATCTTTCCCTTAGCTATTTTTTTGTGTGCACTACATAATTCCACCTTGGTGATATCTTATCATTAAGCTCTTGTGGCATTTTTTTGAATTGTATGGGTATATATATGTATGCAACCATTGCCTTAATAATGACTTCTTCAATCTTACTTTGATCTATGGGAGACAAGGTTATTCATTATCTAATCTTTCAATGTGATATGCTCCCGGTGTTGATGATTCACTCACCAACTTCATCAACTATTTTAGGAAATTTTAGCTTTTCAGCTTGGAGTCCTTGTTCTTTCTCATCCCATTTAGTGTCTTCCTTATCCTCTTTTCCTTGGATATATCTCCTTCTTTGTCTCAGTACTATTTTCCCAGTTTGAGGTTTTCTCTTATAAGTCCTTACTATTCCTTTCATTACCGGTGGTGATTCTGTATATTTTTTTGTTTTACTCCTGGTCCTTGATGTTGATGTTACATTTGTAACCTTTGCTTTCTTAGTTGGGGGTGCATTAGTGGTGCAAATGGCAAGGGTATACTAATCCAATCACTGGATTCCTAACTCCTAATGAATATTGATAAACTCTGACACTCACACCTTACAAATGAATGCCAAACACGACTACAATACCCACCATGAATCTATAAGTTGCAAACAACTGAGACGGATCCATCACGAATATGCGTACTAGGACCTTAGTCACTAGCCTTAATGCATGAATGGAAATAAGGATTAAAATCCCACACAGTGGCTAGTGGGGGTCCAAAATATCATGTAGGAACCAAAGTCTACTTGATCCATACACACAATCAAGTTAATGGAGGCCTTTGAATACATTTACCAAAATTGTCCAGTCAAATTGCTAGTAGCCTTAACCAGGCAGTACAATCAAGATAACTTTGGAAATTTCCAAAGGACTTAGGGATTGAATAGCATATTCAAATACCCTTTACAAAGACACATCTAAGTTAGGAACACCAAGTTTTTGGGGAGTCACAACAGAGACTAGGTTTAGGAATTTCATATTCAACTAGAGGGCCAATTAGGCCTCCATTAAAGAAGAAAGTATTAAGAAATGATGGTCGTTTCTTGTAAAACCAATTGGAGTATCTAGAGTATGTCCAAAAAACACTAAATCCATAGTTTTAGGCCTTGGTTCTTGACTGTTCAAGAGTTACGCACTACTACGCATTTACAGAATTGGGGCATACATAGTGATATACACCTAGGGCTCATTCAAATGGACATCTCCTTGCACAAACACAAAAAAAACTTGCAAAATATTTGAAATAATATTACAAGAAATATTTCCAATAGAGATCATGCAATTCCCATGGTGGAAAAGCTTCAGATTCCTAAAACAATGTGAAAACCCTTGAAATGGAGACAGAACAGTGTTGCAGAGACAAGAATCCCAATATCTAGAGTTATAGGTAAAATATTTTCAGCAGACTAGTTGCATTTGAAAGCTAAGACACAGGGGAATCCAATCTAGTTGTTCTCATATAGATTTATTACCGTACATGCTCGTACAACTCTCTCAAAAAATAAAAAAATGAAGGAAAATGGTTTTTCTTTATTGATTAAGAGTCAAAATTATATTGTCTCACCTTCTACCCACCTGTAATGGATAAGAAGGCTATACTCAATTTTTTTACAACAATTTTGAACCAATTAGCTATTGGGGAAAGAGTTACAAACAAATTTTTGAAAAGTTGCTAAACTAAGCAAAGTTGCATTTGAGCAACATTTGCAATTTTGCAACTAATGACCAATATGACTCATAAGACAACTTAAGTCCCTAATAAGGAAACTATCTTATTTGAAAACCTTCCTAAGATACTAAAATATCCTAGAAATAAACACTTATTGATCCCATGACCATAGTGTACCAAGTGGCTTATAAGTGCCCAAACTTGGAACTAGGTCTCACAATTAGATCTAAATGATTAACAACCTCTAACACCTAAACTAAAAGATGGATAGGGTCCCTTAGGGCCAAGGGTGCACTGAATACATCAAGTTTCTGCAATATTCATAAGACTTCATGTGCTAGGAGGTGCTCCTGCACCATATTCCCCATGAGAATTAGGGCTCAAGTTCCTACTTGAGTTGAGGAGATCCAAGGTTGAACCATGTGATTTTATCTAATCCTCTGTTAGCCAAGTGACATCTATATTAGGGATTCCCTTCCACTTTACTAAATACTAAATATAGGTGTTATTTCTAGTCTTTTTCCATTCCTTGGTTGCAAAGATCTGGTCTAACTGAATTGGTGTGCTTGGTGGAGGATTTGTAACACAGGTGTCATCTAAAGAGGAATCAACATCTATCTAGATCCTAGAGGTGCCCATTTTTTTTAGGACTATAAATGGTCCTATTTTATTCATATGAAGCTTGGTGTGTTTGCCCTTAGGAAGTGTTTTTGGTCTAAAATATAAGCCCATACTTTATCCCCTATCTAAAAATGAACTTCCCTTCTCCTTTTATTAGCATTTGTCTTGTACTTTAGAGTGGTGTGTTCAATTTTTTGTTTTACCTCCTTATGCACCTGTGAAATGAATTGGGAAAATTCTTCTCCTTGGGCACTGATTTTGAAATCAGAAGGTAGATCAGCAACATCCATTGGTCCTTTAGGATGTACTTCATAAACTATTTGGAAAGGAGTCTGACCACTAGATCTATTGATGGATTCATTAAATGAAAATTCTCCTTGGGGCAAGATGACATCCCAACTTTGTGAGTGCTTCTTGGTAAGACATCTTAATAGATTTGCCAAGGATCTATTGACTATTTCTGCTTGGCCATCTATTTGGGGATGATATGTTGAACTGTATGTCAGACTTGTACCAAATTTCTTGTGGAGTGTCTAACTACTTCCTTGAAATAGAGTTGTGCAATGTGATAAGCATCGTTAGTGCTCTTGCAAGAAACAAAGTGTGCCATCTTGCTAAATCTGTCCATAGTGACAAAAATACTGTCAAATCCCTGCTTGGTTCTTGGTAAACCCATGACAAAGTCCATTGATATTGACTCCCATGGCCTAGAAGGTATTGGTAAAGGCGATATAGTCCTTGGTCTGTAGTGACACCTTTATCTTGTTGAAAAATTGTACAAGACTGATCAAACATTTTAATATCAAGAATCATATTGGGACAATGGTAACTTCTCTTAACTGATTCTATGGTCTTTTCTATGTCAAAATGACCACTCATACCTCCACAATGTTTCTCCTTTATGACCTCCACAATGTTTCTCCTTTATGATATTAGTTCTCATAGAGCATTTTGGCATAAAAATTTGGGCACCTTTAAACAAAAGTCAATCTTGGATCAAATATTCTATAATAAGTATGGTATCTATCAAAGAGAGTAGTACAAACCTTGTAGGCTTCACCAAAATTTGAATCATCTGCATAGAGGTGTTTCAAGGATTCAATCCCCATGCTTGAAAACTGAACTTCTTCTACTAAACCCACTCTCCTACTTACAACATCTGCAACCTTTTTTTCTTTTCCTTTCTTGTGCTTTATTGTGAAGGTGTAGGACTGTAATTTCACCATCCATTTGATGTGTTTCACACTAAGATCTCTTGAGAATTAAGAAAACTTAGAGCATGGTTTTCAGTATAGACAACAAATTTTTTTGGAAGGAGATTGTGCCTCCATTTCTTAAGAGCCCACAATACTACATATAACTCAAGATCATAAGTAGAGCACCTTTTCTTATCATCACTTAAATTTTCAGAGAAGAAGGCTATAGCTTTCCCTTCTTGACTCAAAATATCACCAATTACTAAGTTACTCGTATCCATTTCCACAATAAATACCTTCTTAAAATCAGGCAAAGTTAGGATAGGATATTGTGCTACCCTATTTTTCAAGTATTAAAAAGCATCATAGGAACCATTTTTCCAAATAAATTTAGTTTTTCTCCCACCTTTGATTGTATCCAACACTAGAGCACACACATAAATGAAGTTCTTAATAATCTTTCTATAAAATGTAGCAAGACCATGAAAACATTTCACATCACCATGGTTCGTAGGAGGTGGCCAATTCACAATTGCTTCTACTTTACTTGGATCCATTTTCAGAGTTCCTTTGGATATGACAAATCCCAAAAAGGTGAGTTCCTTTTTCATAACCGTGCACTTCTCTAAATTGATGATTAACTTGTGATCATGAAGTCTTCTCAACACCTTCTCCAAGTGGTTCAAATGCTCCTCCCTGCTGCTGCTAAAAATCAAAATGTCATCAAGATAACTAACAACAAATTTCCCAATAAAATCAGAGAATATCTCATTCATGAGCCTCATGAATGTACCAGGTCCATTTCTCAGTCCAAATGACATTACAAGCCACTCATATAAGCCTTTGGTGGTTTTAAAGGTAGTCTTCCACTCATCTCTTGGCCCTATTCTAATTTGATGATAACTAGATTTAAGATCTATTTTTGAAAAATATCAAGCATTGCCAAGTTGGTCTAGTGAGTCCTCTAGCCTTGGAATAGGAAATATATATCTAATTGTAATCTTGTTTATTTCTCTACTATCTATGCAAAGCCTCCATTTCCCATCCTTTTGGGGTTCTAGGACTGATGGGTCAGCACAAGAGATTAAACTCTTTTTTATCAATCCCTTTTCTAACATCTCCTTGATTTGTCTTGAGATCTCCGTGCTCTGATAAAGGGTTAGCTTATAGGGTTCCTTATTAGGTAAAGAATCTCCTGACATGAGGTCTATTTTTTGGGTGATATCTCTCAAGGGTGGGAGGGAAGAGGGCATTTCATTTGTGGTTACATCATTATATTTAGCCAACAATCCTTTGACTTCACTTGGTATAGTTTCTATCTTTTTAGAGACTTCGCTGTCTTTGGGTTTCAAAATGAGCACATACCCTTCACTATCTGATTCTCTCAATGTTATTTCCATCTCCTTCCTACCAATAACTACAAAAGTGGACTCCTTACAGGATTTTTGACCAGGTAATGATTTCATAGTATAGGTGACTCCTTCCTTCACAATGGTTAAGTATTCTTTCTGCAGTTATGCATGGCATCCACATCATACTACCAAGGCCTTCCTAAAAAGAGGTGGAAAGAACCCATATCAATGGCATCACACATGATAGTGTCTTTATAGTTACCTATGCAGAATTATACTAGTGCTTGTTCAGTCACCAAAGTTTTTTGTCCTTTGGTAAGTCAAGACACATGATAAGGACAAGGATGGCGAGCTTTATTCAAATTTAACTTTTGTGTCATTTGCTTAGAAACCATATTTTCAGTTGAACTAGAATCAATGAGTAGATTGCATAGCTTTCATTGCCACTTTATCTTTGTCCTGAACAAATTATTTCTTTTTGATGGCTCCATGGTCTGTGGTACTTCCAAATTTTTTTGCCTCATCATCAGACTTATACCTTCTCCTGGATCTAGATCTCTAGGATTTATATTGTCACCTTGGTTGTCTTCATAAATAAGTCAGGCTCTTATTTCCCCCTGATTACTGTGCCCTTTCTCAGGACATCTTCCTGCATGGTGTCCAAGTTGATTGTAGTGGTAGCATCTCAAGGGACCATTCCCTCTTCCTCGTCCAAAGGGTCTACTACCTCTGAAATTTCCTCTTATGTTTTTTCTCACTTCTTTATGATTGGTTTTGATCAAAATATTTATTTCTATTACTCGACTATCCTCTATTCCATGATTTATCCCTTCCTCTAAAATTTTTGTTGAAGTTATTATTGTTGCCCCTACCCCTATTTCCTTGCTCTTGTTTTCTTTTGAACTTCTCCTCAACCTTTAATGCTAACTAAAAACATTTCTCCATTGTTGTAGGATTGGTTAAAATCAATTAATATTGAATGGATATCTTCAAACCTTGCATGTATCTTGCAAGTTTTATACATTTTGATTATGTCATCTTGGACTTCATTCCAAGATTCTAAAATTCTTCAGTATATGATGAGACACTCATTTCCATTTGTCTCAAAATCATCCTCCTCATGTGGAGTTGGACTTCATAGTCCTCAAGGAAATATCCTTCCCTGAATTTGTTCACCATCTTCTGCCAAGTGGTGATTTTTTGCTTTCCACTCTTCACCCTGTCATCTTTAGTGAAGATCCACCATGTAAGTGCAGAGCTCTTGATTCTTGACTTAGAAATCTTTATCCTCTTATTTTTAGGGATATCTTCATAATCAAAGAAATTTGATAGGGCATCCACCCAATCCATTGCAGCATCAGGGTCCATTGTCCCATCATAGGTGGGAAAGTCAAGCTTAGAGTCCATGGTTCTCCTCTCTATGGATTTAAGAGTCTTCATTAGTAGTTTGTGATCTACAGGAACTTCTTCTTCTTTATGAAGGGGTTCTTCCTCACTCCCTTCCTCAACATCCTTAGAGTTATGACCAACCTTTCTATGAATCTCTTCCTTAAGCCTTTACACTTCTTCCATCACCCGTTGCGTCTCTGTGTCCCTTTATGCATCTTGCCTTTGTATTTTTTTCCCTCAAGTACCTTACAATCTCTACATTGGTCATCCTTGAATACAACCCTCCTTCTTCATCTCCTGACATGGTGGTGAGAAAATATCTGACCTAAGGATCTTAGGTACTCTAATACCACTTGATAAAAGTGGCAAGGGTATACTAATCCAATCACTGGATACCTAACTCCTTATGAAGAGTGACAAAACCTAACACTCACACCTTACAAATGATTGAAAAACACAACTACAATACCCCCACCCCCATGAATCTATAAGTTTTAGACAACTGAGATGGGTCCATCATGAAGGTTCTTACTAGGACCTTAGTCACTATCCTTAATACATCAATAGAAATAAGACTTACAAGCCGAGAGAGTGGCTAATGGGGTTCCAAAATATCATGGAGGAACCAAAATATACTTTATCTATACACACAATCAAGTTAATGGAGGCCTTTGAATACATTTACCAAAACTGTTGAGTCAAATTGCTAGTAGCCTTAACTAGGCAGTACAGTCAAGATACCTTTGGAAAGTTCCAAAGGACTTAGAGATTGAATAGTAGATTCAAATACCCTTTACAAAGATGCATCTAAGTCAGGAGCACCAAGGTTTTGGGGAGTCACAACAGAGACTAGGTTTAGGAATTTCATACTGGACTAGAGGGCCAGTTAGGCCTCCATTAAAGAAGGAATTATTAATAAAAAAGGGTCTCTTATTCTCAAACCAATTGCGGTATCTAGAGAATGTCCAAAAAACATTAAATCCATAGTTTTAGGCCTTGTTCCTCGACTATTCAAGAGTTATGCACTACTGTGGATTTACAAAATCGGTGCATACATAGAGATATACACCTAGGGATCATTCAAATGGCCATATCCCTACACAAACAAAACAAACCTTGCAAAATCTTTGAAAACATATTACAAGGAAGCTTTCCACCATATATCATCCAACTCCCATGTTGGAAAATCTTCAAATTCCCAAAACAACGTGAAAACCCTTGAAATGGAGATAAAAAAAGTGTTACAGAGACAAAAAAATCCCGATATCTAGAGTTATAGGTAAGATATTTTCACTAGACCAGTTTCATTTGAAAGCTAAGACACGGGGGAATCCAATCCAGTTGGTCTTATGCAGATTTATTACCCTACATGCCCGTACAACTCTCTGTAACATCAAAAAATGTAGGAAAATGGTTTTTCTTTATTTATAAAGAGTTAAAATTACATTGTCTCACCTTCTACCCACGTGTAAGGGCTAAGAAGGTCATCCCCCAACATTTTTACAATAGTTTTCAACCAAATAGCCATTGGGGAAAGAGTTACAAACAACTTTTTGAAAAGTTGTTAAACTAAGCAAAGTTGCATTTGAGCAACATTTGCAATTTTGCAACTAATGAGAAATATGACTCATAAGACAACTTAAGTCCCTAATAAAAAACCTATCTTATTGCAAAACCATCCTAAGATACTAAACTATCCTAGAAACAAATACGTATTGATCACATGACCATTGTGTACCAAGTGGCTTATAAGTGCCCAAACTTTGAACTAGGTCTCACAATTGGATCTAAATGATTGAAAACCTCTAACACATAAACTAAAAGATGTCTAGGGTCCCTTAGGGACAAGGGTGCACTGAATAAAGAAAGTGTCTATAATCTTCATAAGACTTCATGTGCTAGGAGGTGCTCTTGCACCAATCAGGCTCAGAAGATTCAGAATCACTCAATTTTTCACCTTCACTGACGGGTGACTATCCCTTAGCGACCTATTATTCCAAATATTTATCATCTATTGACAGTTTATTCTCAAGTGTTTTCACCATGTTTTCTTCTTCTATTCTATATTTTTCACTACTAGGCCAGTTTTGAATCTATCCTTAGCTTCCTCATACGTGGAAAATCTGCTTAGTGATTTGTCCACTACTTCATTTAGTAATGCTTTAATAGAATTTGTGGCTTGATCAATTTTGATCTCATAGTCTAGAGGTAGTAACCATGTTGTTCTTGGTACAACTGTTGATTAGAATAGTGTCGGTATCCACTATGAAACATATGTCTACCTTGTATTGTTCCACCAGTTGTGAAGGTATCCTCATTTTCTTCTGCATTCTGTATTTGAAGGTAGTGAAGTATGCATCCATTAAAGATGTAAAATTATCCCCTAGTGACTTTATGAATTCACTAATTTGTGCAGTTATCGGTCAGGTTGTATCCCAATTGACATTGCCAAAAGAGGGGAAAAGTTATGAAAATAGAAGAATGTGCACATAAGGAGTGAACCAAAATTACATGAATTAGACTTGGCTGACCTAATTGTCCTCATTTTCTCCTCCAGTTGCTTCCGTAGTAGCTTGGATAGGTCCAGTTGTAGTCCCTTCTTCACAATCTTAGATGTAGTGTCAACTACTCTACATGCTATTCTATTCATTCTACTGACTTGGTATATTTTGAATACAAGTACACATGCACTGAACTTCATTTCTAGGTCGGTGATAGAATTAACTTTTAAACCTCTTCCATTCCATACTGCACTAGTTAAGTTCTCTATCTCGGGGTGAGAAGGTTGTTTGAGGGCTTTAGCCTTGTCAGTTACTAGATAACCGGTTAGAGCATGAATAACATCCTCTATGATTGGTTTTGGTTCATCCAACCACATTTATCTATCATGTACTCTACTGAGTACTAACCAAATCCACTCGGTCTTGAACTCTTTTGGAAACATTAGGGCATTGGTTAGCCCTTTTACCTCAATGTGCTTATGTTCATCTTTTAGGTTTCCATCTGTACAATGCTTATGGTAAGCTTCTTCAACCTCAAGATATCTGATCTCTGCAATCTTGTAGTGGATGTATGCCCATATATATTCAACTAGCAAAACTCTATGAGGGATTCTTGAGAATGCTCCCTTGTAATTGGGTTGTGAAGCAACCTTAGGGAAAAACTTATATTTTGGTTCTTCATAGTTTGTGTCCTTGTTTAGGTTGACATTTTTGTCTTTGATGTTCTTGATCTTTGTGACTCGCGAGGTAGCTTCCATTGTTCGTGAATTAGGGATATCTCTGCAAATGAAATGTTTTCTGAGTAATTCTTGGTACTTACGTGATCTTTATTTTAGATGCCAGGAATCTATTGGCTTATCATTTGAATCTGTCATGAATCAATTTATAAACTTGTCACTTTTAGTCGCTCTTCTTCGCTTTGTTGTATTCACTTTTCACTTGGTCAATGACTGAGTTCTTCGATGCCCTATTTATAGTGAATAACCTAAGTGGTGTATTTAATGCTTTAGCTACCACTCGGTCAATGAAACAATGACCCTTGGGTATCATGCCAACTTCATCATTGATGATTATACAATTCTTAGGGTAAGTGACAACTTAGTTGCACTTTTCACTTATTAACTGACGGTGCTTGGTAGGTAGCAAAGACTTGTTTGTGTTTCATATGTATATCGATGATTCTTGATTTATATCACTACTAGGTCTGAATTTACAAACTCATAATAAGTAATACCATAGTGCATCTCCATTCATGCTAATTTGGTGTATTATCAATGAATATTAGAACTGATGTAAAATATAACTTTGTAGAGTGCAGTTCCATACTTGTTTTTCTTAGGTGGGGGTGGTTGAATCACCTAATCCATGGGATGAGGTGTCACCAAATATGGTGCTTGGTCTGGCATCATCTTTTATTGAATCTTTCCTCCACATTTTATTTCTCATTCTTCTGATATCTTCAATGGTGTTCCCACTGGCAAAAATGCTTGAATCTGTCACTCGGTCTCTGTAGTCTTTTCTTAGGTGACCGACTCTATGACAGTGTAATCATGCCATTATGGAGTTAGTCCAATTCCTAGACCTTAGTATCCATTTCCTCATGTATTTTGTAGTTATGTGTCCATATCTACCAAATGTTGTGCAATTTTCCCATGTGTTGTAATCCCAAACATATGAGTTACCAAATCTTCTTAGTTGCTAAGCATTTTATTGTTCTTCTAGTTTCCATGCTCACTTTTTATTTTTCTTGCATTCAAGAGATGTATGGAAATGCATTTTGCAAGTAGAACAATATTTTCTATTTATTATTCCTTCTTTGGTTTATTCACCTTAGATCTTCATTCATGTTCTTTGTGTCCATGCTTGTGTATAGTTATAACATTTACCTATAAATGTAGAACTGGATTTAGGGATACCTTTAGCTTTGCTCTTGTGAACATTTGATGTGTGGCCCAATTTTCCACAGTGATTGCATGAATTCTTCCTTGGTCTTGGATTTGTGTAGAAATTCCTTTGATCATATTGGTTTGATGATTCTCCATGCTCGATATACCCTAAATCGGTATTTTTGTTGAGTATTCATTGACCATTCATTTAAAATCATCCATTGTTTTGGTGCTCTCTTCAGCTTTCTTGATCATGTCATTATGTTGTTTCTGAATCCTTTCTTCATGCTTTATTTTTTCATTTTATTTTCTTAGTTCACTAATAGCTTCCAATTTCCCATTGAGTTCTATGTTCCCTCAGTTTTCCTCATGACTCATAAGAGTTATTTGATTGGTGATCTCATGATGATGTTCAGTTAGTCTTTGTATCTCTGTTTCTCTCTCTTGTAGCTTTTTAGTGATCTTCCTCCTGTCATCAATAGCTAATGTCCTTTCTTGTTCATCTTATCTAGCATTATTCATAACATCAATCATCCTTACCATTTGTGTGTCTTGACCAATCTGTAGTACCTTTACTTGTTCAGTTAGATGTTGATTGATTTCATTCAGACTTGTAATGCTTCATTCTGATGTGTCAGATGTATTGCTAGATGTAGATCCTGATGACTCAAACAAATCAGGTATCTCTTCTTCATGATAGTTAGTTTCATTATTGTGAGATGTCATGACTTTTCTTTCATCCAATAAATCTCTCATCTTGATTCTTGCTTCTTTGTATTTCTTATAGAAGATCGGTATCTGCAACTTCTAATTCTCAAAATTCTTATCAAGATTATACCTTTCCATTGTATGATCTTTTCTCTCAAATATTTAAAATTTTCTGAATAAGAGATCTAGCTCTGATACCAATTTTTGGATTAATGGAATGGTGTGTATCGAGAGGGAAGGGTTGAATCAGTACTCTTAAAACTTTTTCATATCAATTAACCTTTAAGCCTTAGTAATCATTTATTTTATTACCAACCATATTTCTTTTCTACCTTATGCATGTAATATCAAAAAATAAATTTAATTGCATGTAAACCTTCATAGAAACATGAACATGAAAAGTAGTTAGACATAACATAAGAATTGGTAACCCAGAAAACCCCTGTTAGAAGGTAAAAACTGTGTTGGGGATGAGACCCACAAAGCTTCACTGTCTGCAAAATGGAAGGTCTCAGTTAAGGCTACAAGTGTGATCACTTCTGATGATCTTACCATGTTAGGAGTAACATTTTAGACTGGTTAGGTCTACTCGGTTAAGAGATTTTGCAACATTGTTAAGTGTGCACTCAGTTAAGAGATTTACAATAAGACTGTTAAGTCCACCTTCTTAAAGGATTTCATCTATTTTCTACAATTTTTAGAGAGTAGTCAAAATACGTATTGACCTAATAGTATCTAATCTTGAATTGTTGAATACAAATCCTTTAAGTTCACAATGTATATGTATCATGTATAGTGATTGATTAATACCTTTGTTCAACTCGGTAGCCTTGAATCTTTTTCTTCATAACTAAATTCTTCCTTTTGTATCCTTCTGCATGAAACTCTCTTTCTGATCCATATATGTCTGTTGCAGTTACAATCATCATTGTTTGATTGCTTACTACATCTATTTATACAATTTATTGACCTAATTAGGTTTCACACTTTACAATAAAAACTCTATGATCAAAGGTTTACAACTTGACCTTAATATCCTAGTTTGTATATTTACAATCAGTTAGACTGATTAAAACAATTATATATGCTTTACTTGATCCTCAAGAAATGGTTTTAAAGCTAAGCATAAAGCTATTTATAAAATTGAAGTGCTTTATTTGACATTTATCTAAGATCCACTTTTCTTGGTAATAAATGTGTTTCTCAGTTAGACTGGTGCTCAGCGATGTCTCTATACACATACTACTCTCAGGTTCTTTTTTGAACTATTTTGTCAGTGATAGTGCTTTCGGTGTTCACTGCACTAACATTTTTGGTGACCATTGCACTTGTCTATTTTGGTGTCCATTGCGCTTGACTGAATGTTGTCACTCGGTGATCATATAAACTAATATTCCAAAAATATTTTCCTCTGTATACTAAAGACAAATATGATCTTTTAGGATTATCATGATCATCCAAAACTGCAACAAAATTCACATTTAACACTTTAATTGAGATAAAATGTTCAAGTTTAAAATTAATTTATGTAATTAATCTAAACAATATTAAAATTATTAGTTACATGAAATAGTTTTTTGAAATGACTGGGCATGGATAATATAGAGCATTGATGGTTGATTTCTAGAAATTGTATCGTGTATTTTTTATTAAGTAAGAAAAGTGGTTAGAGATATGAACTCAGAATTTTTTTATAAAATTAATAAAATCATTTAATAATTAATATCTTACCATTTGCAACTTGTATTTCATCTACTATTGTTTGGTTTAGATCAATGGAGAAAGGTAATCAACATCGTCGAGTACTTTCTTGATCATACAAACCTACAATGACATATGTTTAACATATGAAATAAAAAGAAGGAACATTGCTATGTAGATTAAAACCTTTTTTGAATAAATGCACTATTTTTGTTTCCTGATAAAATCTATTTCTTCTTGTGTTGCTATGCCTAAGTGATTTGTGACATTTTTATTCTTTTTCTTTCTACATCTTATCGAGGGTAACACGATATTCTCATGCTCCTCGACTCTTTTTCTTAAGTTTTCAGATGAGGATTTATGTCTTTGATGAATGGAATGACTCTTGTGCATTTTTCTTGGGCTGAACCATAGTGATATTCATCTCATACACATGTTCTTTAAGATAGAGATTGATTTAAATTTGGAAGATGAAGAAAAATATGTATGCACATTTTTTTTTCTAAATCTCTCAATATATTGACTAAAAATGTCTTTTTCATCTTCGCTCTAGTCGGTAAATTTTAGAGAAATGAATTTAAATAATCAAGTAAGTTTTGAAAATTATCATTGGTAGTATTAGATTATTTCCAACCATCTTCTTTACGAATAAAAGTTATCAACTCAAAAATATTTAAAAACTTTTTATATTTTGGTAAAAAATGACTGTTTTGAAATTTACCAATTTTGTCAACTTCACTAGCGACAACCAAATTTGAGCTAACTAATATTGAGAATCATAAAATTATTTAATATTAATTATAAATACCATAATATCATTATCAATGACATTAATTTCATTACTAGAACTCCCTCTAACTTCATCATTATAAGAAACAACTTTTGTAATTTAGAATAAGACTAATTTAGTTCGCATTGAATAAATATAATAATTATTAAAATATAAATCTTAAACCTAAAGTCAAATGATACTTACCAACAACTTGATCATGCTCATTTGGTTTGTTCCTTTTTAAAATATATAAGATCTTCGACACATGTTTGCATGTGCTTCCAATTTTTGCCATTCACAATCACACTCTTGCAAATTTGGTCCAAAGTTTCTCACAAAATACTATTTTGTTAAAATATTTTATCTCCTTACTTTTCAAGTACTTGGTAGGTGACTATCTAGACAATGAATTGTATCTGGTAATTTTTTTATCTCTTTATTTAGAAGTTGTGATGCCTCGCCAGGGGAGCCATGAGAAATTAATCTAACTTTAAACTATGTTGATGCAATATTTTAAAAAAACTATTAAACATAAATTCACCAATACCAATGCGAAAGAAACCACTAACATAAGTTAAGATAGCAGGACTATGTGTATTTTATCCACTGTGGGGAAGTTACATGGCTTCAAACCTGCTTCCACTCACCCTCAAGTGGTGTTGGAACAGTTTGTGGATGACACTTTCCTCTTTGGGTATTCTTCTGTTATTGAGGCTAGACAATGGAAACAGACTTTGGATTATTATGCTTGGGCTTCGGGTCAATGTATTAACTATCAATACTCCTGTGGATGTTCAAAATAAGGTGCTATGAATTTTGAGGTGCTTAGCAGCCTCGCTCCCTTCGACTTACCTTGGCCTCCCTCTCACGGTCAAAGAAGTTTCCCTTGAATTCTGGAACTCTATCCTGGAAAGAACCCAGTGGAAACTGGCTGGTTGGAAAGGAAAGATTTTAAGAAATGCTAGTAAACTCCAATTGGTGGCCTCTAGCCTTCAGGGGATCCCGGTTTACTTTCTATCCCTATTCAAAATCAGAACCAATATGGCTGAAAAAATGGAAAAAATTCAGAGAACCTTTCTGTGGGCTAGGACTGAAGAAAAAAAGAGGATTTCACTGGTCAATTGGGACATTGTCTGCCTCCCGAAAAGGTTGGGTGGTATGGGCCTTAGGAAAATCAGTCTGATGAACAAGGCCCTTACTACGAAGGTAGCCTGGAAGCTCATTGAGGGAAAAGCGGAGTGGTGCAGAATTATGGAAACCAAATATCTTCAAGGTCACCCCTACAAATCTAGGTTCAACAACAGCGACCACCCCAGTGGTTCCAAACTCTGGATGAATATATGTAAGTGTAAAGCCCTCCTAACCAGAGGGGATTTTTGGAAAATTGGAAATGGGAGATCGATTAGATTCTGGAATGACCACTGGATCACGAACCAACCCCAGCTGGGTAATAAATTCAAACCAATTATGGATCTCCTTCGACCTACCCTAGGTATCAGAGTTTCCAACTATACCAACGACAGGATTTGGACTGATATACCTAACTAGTTATGGGATAGATCGGATCTACAGCACTCAGCAAAGGAGCTTATGGACATCCTGACTAGTTTCAGAATTTCTGAGGTTGAAGACTCTATTATTTGGACCCCCACCCAGTCTGGGGCTTTCACTGTTAGCTCGGCTTATAATCTGCTTCTTAAGGAAGAATGCAACCTGGGGGATTGGAAGAAGGTGTGGATCCCCCAACTCACGCCTAAAATAAACTTTTTCTGGTGGACCCTTATGCACGGTAAGATCCTAACTCAAGATAACCTCACTAAAAGAGGCTTCTCAATGGCTAACAGATGCATCCTATGTGAGAAGGTGGAAGAAATAGTTAATCACCTTTTCATCCACTATGACTATGCTACTAGCATGTGGCATGGAATTTTTGGCAAGCTGGGTATTTCTTGGGTCCTTGGTGGTGAGGTGCACCAATTCGTTAAATGGAGATCCCCCTCAAACCACCCTCTGCTCCAACTCCTCTGGCGTATGCTTCCCCCGCATATATGCTGGTCCATCTGGAAGGAAAGGAACAACAGGATTTTCAGGGAGACATGCATTCAGCCTGAATACTGCCTAAATATCAGAACTAAGCTGCTGAGTGAAAATTTCAGAATGGCTAATTGGAAGCTCCCTCCTAGCCCTCCTGCTGCCGGGGAAGCTAAGATAGCGGAACGCTGGAACCTCCTGAGTGGGTTCTCCAGGTTTGACAACACAAAAATGAATGTCAAGAAAGCCACCAAATGGACTGCCCCTCCTAGAGGCAGGATAAAATTAAATTTTGATGGGGCAGTTAACAACCTTGGGCATGGTAGGGAAGGAGTGCTGAGAGACCACATTGGCACTTTCCTTCTAGCTTATGCGAGACCGATCAATAACTATACTGTCACCTAGGCGGAAGGGAGTGCTCTTCTCTGGGGGATTAAACTTGCAAAACAGATGAACGTTAATCAGCTGGAAATCGAAGGTGATTCCAAATTTATAATAGAGGCAGTTAGATGTGGTGCGAGTGCTAGGTGGCGGACTCCTCCCATTATTTTGGAGGTCCATGAGCTTCTACAGAGCTTCCATCACATATCTATAAAACATACCTACAGGGAGGGTAACTCGGTGGCTGACTCTCTGGCGGCTATGGGGTTAAAACAAACCAAGCTTAATAGTTGGTTGTTAGTTGGTGATTTACCTCTGATGACTCAGCGTATCATCAAGGAGGAAATGAAGACAATTATCTAAATGGGCCAGGCTGGAATCTTCATTACGTTTCCTTCCTCGATCACGTGTAGGCATTTTCGAGCTACCTGGGTGATTATGAAAGACAAAACCCAACGCCCCATAAAGGTCAATAATTACCTTTTGTTCGTGTGGTGTGATCGATGGCAGTGTAAAAAGGCATTTTTGGTGATTAGGGATAGTAATGCTATTATTACTATTTATGTTACCCAGGGATTTGATAGATATGTCAGTACGGAGCCGGATCTCCAAAATCCCCAAAACCGGTAGGGTATGTATAGGCCTTTTTTGAAATGGATTTGTAAAAAAGAGCGGTTTTTTATGGCATGCAACTACAGTCGGCTCCTCAAAGATATTTCGACGAGTGTAGACCAAACCTTTGATATGGGGGGTAATATTCTCCGTATCAAGCCAGATAATATCGATGAAGTCTTTACTTCTGATCCGCTGGTCACCCACTATTGTAAGGAGTCTGGAATTTGGGGCTTCATGGAACGTATGAAGGGAGGCCATGATGAGAGAATATCTAAACAGTTTGTTTCATCCTGGAACAACAGAAATGTTTCGGTGGGTGGTATCCATTTCCAGCTAAATGAGGAGGTCATCGCTAAGGCTACGGGGCTCCCTATGGTGGGGAGAAAGTACAAAAAAACTAGTCGGATGATAGACCCTACCAGCCTTAAACAATTCTTCAAAGATGGAGAGCTGTCGGTCAGAAAACAGGGGGGCTTCAACAGAGAGGAGCTTCCTGACTTCTGGCCTAAAATCTGTCTCATTATTATGAAGTACTTCACTCTCGAAGGTAAGTTTACGGTCTTCTACAACTACCACCTTCCATTCCTGAATCACATTAGGAATAAAGATTTAATCTCCATTC
>MU226277.1:2052559-2067140 GCA_018584345.1 Thuja plicata | reverse complement strand
AATGGAAGTGATAGAATAGATGAAAATAGAAGAAGATAGACTAGATAATAAGAGGAAAAGAATCAAGAAGATGTGAAGATCTTAGGAAGAAGAGGAAGAAGCGTGAAAGAAGAAGAGAAGAATGGGAATTGAAGACTACGAAGACATGGGAGATGTGGAAGAAAGAATACCAAGAGTCATTTTGTGTAAATTGATACCATTTAAGTTCATTTGGATGTTGAGCAACATGCCATAAATCTCTTTGGGGA
This sequence comes from Thuja plicata, assembly GCA_018584345.1. NCBI lineage: Eukaryota > Viridiplantae > Streptophyta > Pinopsida > Cupressales > Cupressaceae > Thuja > Thuja plicata. The sequence continues at coordinate 2,066,892 of MU226277.1, read as the reverse complement.
GATACATTGAATTTTTTATCGCTCGAGAACTCAGATTTGTTTTTTTTAATTGACCAACTAGATGCATTAATAGATTTTATCATGAATCAAGCACATAAGACAGCAATCAGGGAGTTTCAAGCAATCAATGTCTTCAAACAATGAGCAAGGGACAAAGCAACCTTGCACATGAACATGGATAGTGTCATAGTATTTCTACTCCATAAAGAATGCTACTTGTGTATGTTTTCAAAACATTTGCCAATCACGCACATAGTCCTAGAAAATAAAATTTGGTTGCACTATGGTTCTTAGTAATGGCTTGACTCTGCAACTTTTACAATCTCAAGTGGGTGAAATCCAATCCCAGCACACCAAGGTTTTGACACAGTCTGAGAATTTAATCAATCAAGAGCTACTAAGGAGATCTGACAACCCACAAGAAACTACACCCGTGGATATTTCTTCCACCAGGACATTTATATAGCGGCTATCACTACAATGAAAAAAAAGGCTATTACCGCTTGGCATTCCATATACGTGGTTGACCCAATAAAGGGAATGTCCACTATGGTTAACCCTCTCTAACAAGGAAGACTCACAATATGGACAACATGGGGACTTGGTTCAGATTCAAGGGTTCCAAGTTTTTGATTCTCCCAAAAAGGGAAAAGAGCATAATCCTCTAGCCTCTTCACCTCACCCAAACATAGCAAACATGATTCATTGATCCACTAATTTGAAATCACCTCATTCAAGATTCACACAAAAACAAATGACACCAATCTCCCAAAGAGAGAAAGTATTAATAAAATTTGAAGCCCAAACCAAGTTGACCAATGAGGTAAAAACAAAATCCTTCCCTACCTACAAGGGGATCTATCATAAAGAAGAGCTTCACATCTAAAACAAGTGAATGAAGCCCACTCTCTCAAGATCACCACAAATAGTGTTCATAGGGCCTAATTACTATGTGAAACATATATGCAAGAAAGAAAATCTAGGTCCATTTTTAGAGCACCAATCGAAAATGTGATCTATGAAAGCAAGAAACACTCAAGCTAAACACATGAGATGTTCATTTTATTTTCAAAATCCAAATTTTATAAAGATGCAAAAAAATACCTTAGATCCAAAGAAACGCGAGTGTTTTGTTGTTTATCCAAGCAAGTCCAAGCAATCCCCATGAACTCTCCAACAAGCAAGACAAGAAAATAAGATATGCAATGTATTTTCAACCTATGCAAACCCTAGGGTTAGATCTGAAAATCAATTTTTAGGAGAAATAATAACCAGAAAATAATCCAAATGACAACTCACATCATGCATTGATCCATGTGAAAAATAAGTGCAAGATAATCATTAAATGCCCTTTTTTAATTTTGATTTTTGACCTAGTCAACAAGATTGGACTTATATACCATGAATTCAGATCCAAAACCATAAATACAGAAAGAGACCCCTGTTAAAAAATACAGAGCTTTCCAAAAATGTCAGAATTTTAAAAAGATCTTTTCATTTGTGCCCTAGGAAGCCATTTTCACAAAATAGATCAGTTTTCATAAATCGACCAAATGAGCTATGATATTGCATTTAAATTTAAAACTTAAAGAATGGACCCCCTATAGAATTTAAAGAACTTTTCAAAAATGTAAAAAGTTCTGAAAAATTCACTGATTTTCACTAAAAATTAAGGTTTTATGAAAAATAAAGAAAAAATTATTAAAAATTCAAAATACCTAAAAAAATTCTGACTTTTTTTCTGATATGTTGCCAACCTACAAAAAACATTTCCAACCGCAACTCCAAGCCATTTGGGAGATATGATCAAATCTTTGAAAATCTAGGGGTTTCATCTCCAAGCAAATCTGCACAAGGGTTAGGCTTGAAAAACTTCAATAAAATAATCATGTAAAGATTAGAAAATATGATAAAATGAAGGAAAATTAGGAGCATCATGCCCCATAGTGGGCGCCAAAAATGTGTGCTAAAATGTTGACACACTTCTATAAATCACTCCATCCAAAGTTGCTCAAGAATGAGGCCTCAAATATCGATCCATAGCTCTCTAGTCATGGAGTGCAAAGGTTTTAAATAGAGGCCCTCAGATTGACCTAGTTGTGCCCATGCAAGTACACCATGAAATGAGAGATTCAATGCATGAAAATCAGATATACTCTATATGATAACAATGCATGATTAATCTATGAAAAGAAATATGCAAATCAAATCTATGAAAATAAACATGAATCTAATCTACATAAATAGCCATGAATGTAAGAAGAAGAAGACAAGAAAAGAGAAGTTACAATGTCCAAGCTCAAGTGCTCAAATCCTCCTCCAAAATTGCTCTCCGAACCTGCAGCATAACAATACTATGAAAAAGATGATTGGTTGATGATTGATGATTGATGATTATCAAATGAGAAGGAGATATTTCCTTATATAGGAAAGTGAACGGTTGAGATTAAGAGGTAAAAAGAATTGATCAATGGTTGAGATTAAGAGGCACAAAAACCCACCTCTTAGGAAGATGTGGAGAAAAAGGGATTTTTATTTAATTTTCATTTAATTCATTGCCGTTGTCATCAAATAAAGTGCTTTAAGTGGGGATTTCTATTTATTTAATTAAAAGAGGGGTTTTCTTTCAATTAAATAAATTAGAAAATTTTTATTTAATTAAATGGGAGGAATTTAATTTAATTAAATAAGAGAAATTTAATTAAAAGGGAGATTAAATCTTTTAATTAAATACAAAATGATCAAACGTTAGGAAATATTGAAATAATTGAATAATTGAATTAATTACAATTTGATCAAGGAAATTGATATGAATTGAAAATATGTTTCAAAGCATTGATTTAGGAAATTGATAAAATGATAAATTGATAAATGGGGCCCAAAGTCTAGGCGACCATTTTAGGGTGCATACACTATAAAATTAATTAATAAAATATAGCTAATATTAATGACTTTATATGAAATGTACAATGCACTTCAAAATTCCTTAATAAACTATAGCTATTAATAATGACTTGATGTGAGGTATGTAGATGCACTCTAAATTCCTTAGTAAAATATAGCTATGAGTAATGACTTCATGTGATTTTCAACTTTGCAAAAGTAATGAATGTGGATCCTTGGTATGGATTTTTATACACATGTAAGAAAAGTCCAAGAAATATTGTGTTGTATACAAAAACATATTTGCAAATCTGGAATCTTTTTAAGTGTCTAGATGCACTTTAAATTCTTTAATTAAACATAGCTATTAATAATGAATTATGTGATTTTCAATTTTGTAAAACTAATGAATGTGGATCCTATGGTATTGGTTTTTATACACATGTAAGAAAACTCCAAAAAATGTTGTGTTGCATATAATAAGACATTTTCTAATCTAAAATGTAATGTGTGTAGATGCACTATAAAATTCCTTAGTCTAATATAGCTCTTAATAATGACTTTACGTATTTTTCAATTTTGTAAAAATAATGTATGTAGATCTTATGGTATTAATTTTTATACACATGTAAGAAACGTCCAAGAAATGTTGTGTTGTGTACAATGAGACATTCGCTAATCTAAAATGTTCTTATCAAGAAATTATCTACAATTCAATCTCAGGAATAACTGGTACAACAAAATCTTTTAATATATTAATTAATTAGCACAAGATTTATTTCCTTATTAAACATTAATGAAAAATAAAATTCTCATTGCAACAAGAATTAAACACTGCTAATATGATTATTTTATTTGCTAATCTATGATTTTATTATTAGTCATCTTAGCAGAATTAAACCTTCATGTGGTGATGTTTCCTTGGCTTGCCCACGACCATATAACGCCCTTTCTAGAGCTAGCCAAGAGCCTGCTGACATATGGCCTTAAAATTTCCTTTGTCTCCATACTGCTTAATATTGCAACGATTAAAAACTAGATAGTGTCTGGAATTGAATTGGTCACTTCCATTGCCATCCGTTGACGGCTTACCTTTAGGCATTGAGTCCACAACTGTTTTATCCGAGATAGGAAGAACATAATAAATATAGCTACACTTCCAAGCAGTTGATTCTTGCAAACTGCATTTGACCCTCTTACCATGGTTCAGATAGCAACACAGTTAACCAGACACAAAATATAATGTTTATTTTTAATTAGCCAATATTACATTGGGTTTTTATTCGATACCTATCTTACGTCTGAAATCCACCTTGGAAATTGTTCGTTGGTTTTCAATTGCCAAATTGTTTTCCAATCATTAGAAAACTATCACATTTACAACAAACTCATCAAATCAAATCACATGCCGATGAAATCATATCTCCCGCAATTAAATCAAGTCTTTCAATCACATTTAATCTATCATAATCATTAGGTTCACTTAAAAAAATCACTTTGAAGGGGGTGGGCAGCACCTTCACACAGTATAGTGAGATCTCAATTAGCTAAGCATGAGGGCACGAAGGATGTGAACTTTGTTGACGTGGTGTTAAGCTCTTACACTGTGTGGGATAAATAGATCTTTTATGCAGTCAACATTGCCATAAACGTTAAATATAAGTTATTTGGTAGCCTTGATTTAATTTTCTTAAAATCTCTTGCTGTGAAACATTTTCCCCTTTCTTTGAGTTTTGACAAATTAAAATAGATGATGTGAAATATGTGTTCTATATGTGGTTCTTCATGGCAAGCAATGCAATATAATGTTAATATGTCTTCCTCTTGTTGTCATTTCACCATTAAAGACGTAAATATCACTTTGCCATCAAATTTGGGGCCTTATTTCTAGATTTTGTAATGCCCCTGGTCTTTAAAATCCCTTAATTTTTAGGAAATAATTATGTAATCTTGATGTGGATAAATCACGTATTTTTAAAAAGGTACTCAAATACCTATTTTTACCTAGAAATTCTTTTGTTTGTAAATAGCATGTATTATGGCAGTTATTTAACTTGAAGATCTTGGATTATATTATATAATGTTTTTCTTTCTTTCTTTACATTTGTTTTATCCATGTCAAAATAAGATTGTCTAATCGATGGAAAAAATAAAAGAGTTTTTTACAAACAACTATAGTACAAAAAAAAACTGAAAGCATCATAATACTATCACCATGAGAGGAAATCAAATGTATTAAAAATGCACAAAACCAAGGAATTAAAATTTCGACTATTAAATAATACAAATAAATTCTAAAAATCCCTCATAGTCAAGCTCTTGGTCTTGACTTAAATATTAAACCCTCTTCTAATTGGACACTTCAATTAATATCCAAAAAAGTGTCTATCGCGATCCTCCATATAAATATCATCAACACTTGCAAATGCATTAAGTTAGTAATAAAGACTCGTAACTGATTTAAGTTTATTTCATATTTTCCTTACCATCAACATTTTGCATTATGTTTTTTTTTTATTAAGATCAATAGAATATTGTTAAATTTTTTAAAAATCTTTTGGTTATCATCTAAATCTACACGAGAATTCACATTTAACATATATCCTACTGATGTATATAATTCATTTGTAAATTAAAGACTCAAAATTATGAAGTTTATTTCATAATTTCATTACCATCTCTAACTTGCATTCCATCAATTGTTATTGATGCCTATTAGAATCAATAGAAACGTGTGACACATGTTCTTGATTTTTTTGTTGATCATCTAATGCTGCAATAAAATAAACATTTTACATTTCATCTTTGACAAAATAAATTTATAAACTAAAGGCTCAAAATTGATTGATTTATGTTTATAGTTTCATAACCATACCTACTTTGCATTGAATCCATTGTTGTTAATGTCTAGTTAAGGTCAATAGAAAATGGTAACATATGTTATTTAACTTCTTCTTGATAATCCAAAACTGTAACAAACTTCACATTGAACACTTTCATTTAAAAAAATGTTCAAGTATAAAATCAATTTATGTAATTAATCTGAATAATATTAAAATTATTAGTTACATGCAATAGTTTGTTGAAATGAGTGAGAATGGATAATACTGAGCATTGATCATTCATATCTAGAAATTGTATCTTGTATTTTTACTAGGTACAAAAAAGTGGTTAGAGATATGAACTCAGTATTTTTTTATAAAATGAATAAAACCATTTAATAATTAATATCTTACCATTTGCAACTTGTATTTCATCTATTATTGTTTGGTTTAGATCAATGCAGAAATGTGATCAACATTGTCGAATACTTTATTGATTATCCAAACCTACAATGACACATGTTTAACATATGAAATAAAAAAAGAAGTATTGTTATGTAAATTACTAAAATAATCCAATAGTATATCAATACCGCCCTAAGATCCATCAGAGGGTGAAGAATATACCATGGCTTCCAAAAAGAGAAGAATTTACAAGGAATATGATATGACATCTTTTTTTCCTGAAGCATAGCTATATTAAAAGTGGAATTATCTAATTGGTGTTTGATCATGCACCTTTTGTTAGGGTAATTTAAGCCCCTATGACTCCAAGATATATAATGTTGATGTATGAGACTGACCACCATGCATGAGACAAATAAGTATCTACTTCATACACCCATCCCTATTAGGGTTTAACCTTAATACTTCACAAGGTTCATCTTACTACGACCCATAACATTACAAGAGAAGTCTCATGTACTCGGTAAAACCCTAGCTTTCATTTTTCCCATTTTTTATAAAATTTTGTCCATAATTTGCCACCAACGACACGTGATTGGGGTTCTTGATAAAAAAGGGTTTTTTGTTTTATCATATTATTGTTTGTGAATATATGATTTGGTCTAACCTATGTGTCCATAAATATTTGATGCAGGATGATCCTTGAGGCATTGGAAATCTTGCATCACCCAAAGATATTTTCTTTTCAGTTTGTTCTTTGCTTAGTTCCTATTAGAAGTTATGAGTTTCTTATTGTATTCCTTGGTTTTGGATCATTTGTTAATGGGATCCTTTTGGCATGTTCTATACATAATTCTTTACTTATTTTTGGGATCAAACCTTATTTGCAATCTTTGTTGTTGAGTTATTTAGGATTCAGGGTCAGTTCAGAATATTCTTCATGTTCTAACATTTAGCTAGACTTTTTTGATCTTCCAAAGCAATTTTCAATCGGCAAAATTTAGTGACTCATATCCCAATGCTTGTGGATCTTAGGACAACATCACTCTTGTGTCTCATGTCATTTCCATTTCTTAGCGATAGTATCTCTTGTCAATTGGGTCCTGACCTAGATTTTTGTATTACATTTTTCTTATTCTTAGAAAATGTAATTGATTTGGCCGACATAGGAGTTGTGAAGGATCTATATATTGAGTCTCTTGATCTTTTTTGAGGGGCACTTCATAGGAGGTAACCTTGGATGGTTAGCACAAGGGTTTAGATATAATTATTTTCTTTAATCAGGCATGTATGCTGAAAGACTATAATCTGGATGTTGCACGCTAATGTAATGTAAATATCTGATTCTATAATAATGTAAAGATCATTTATGGCATGTTGATTGTCTATTCTTGTTTATAAGTTGGTTGTTTCCGCAGTGTTGAATCTTGTTGCATGGTTGGACCATGCCCATTAGGAAAACTTTGACAGTGACTGCATCAGCATCCCATCCTCATTAGTCCTCAACCTCTTTTTGTGTGCACAATTCAAATATGCCCAATGCATCTTGGTGGCCCTTGAATCATTATTACACTTCTCAACCAATTTTCCTCCACAAAAAACCCACTATGGATAGTAGATTTTTTGTTCCCAAAGATGGTTTTCCTCTGACCTGGTTGTCTCCAACCCATATCAATCTAGCTGCCATTTTTTAACACCCATTGAGGTTGGCGATCATGTGAGAGTCGAATAGATCCATAGGTGGAGGTGGGTCGTCTAAAACATCATCGCTCCAGCGATGAATATGCTCACGATACATCAAAATTATAACATGTAGATCCTCCTTTTATCTAACAGGCATGCAAATATTATCCTCACATTGGTATAAAATCTACTGAGCCTCTTTGATTGACTAAAGTAAAATTAAGTTTTTTATATTTAGATAATTTTTATTTAAATTCTATATCTACTTTAAATGTAGAATATATATTATAATAATATTTATTATTAGTATAAATATTTAAGATAAGTTCATATAACTCATATATCAATTTAAATAATTGTATTTCTGTACAAGTAGAAACTTGAAGCTCATTGTTATGTATTTTTCCATATTTTTAGTCTAGTTAACAATCTGAATGTTCATTGCCTATCTTTACTTTCAATTTCTACTCATCTTACTTATGTTGAATTGTTCTTTACATGAAACATCTTGACCTAAAAATAATTATTAAAGTAAGTAGAATCTACTTAGTAAAAAGATTTTATTATTTAGAGTTATTATACAAAGATCTTATATTTTGAATGCATTTATTTTTACATATTAATAATGTATTGTACATTATACTAATAGTAGACACATGAAAATTGAACAAATATATAAGAATACAATAAAAATATTAAAATTACATAATTTCTAAAATTTTGAAATGTTGCATATTTAATTGAGTTGACATCATAAATTTCATTCAGGAAGACAATATATTGTTAAAGTCAACAATTTATTATGATGTATATAATATTTCATGTGTCATTCAACCCATTTATTGTGCTAACAAAATTTTAAAAAGGGATAAATAATACAATGGCACGTTATCTATTGCGAGATTGTGAGAGAAAGAGGGATTGGATGAGTGGGAGAGTGTTTAGGTTGCATGTTAACAATAAAAAAATGTCAGAGAGAAAAGAGATAAATTTCTTAAATGTAATTAAGTCAAAATTTACAATGTTTCAAAGTAAATGTATAAGAGAAAATGCAAATATAATAAAAATATTTATAGTTCTTCTTTAGTAAACATATATAATATTATCATTTGAGATGTAAGGTTATAATATCTTTGACTTTAAGGTTAACTTGATTAATATTGCTTGCTTAATTTCTAGAAAATGATGGATCATGAGGTATGATTCAAAAGGTTTAGGCAAACAAATGCTTACATAGTAGAATCTAGAGATTAAGTAAACAATTTGGATGGTATTTGTAATTTTAGTTTGTATAATATGCAAAATTGAGTATCAATAGATTTCATCTTTGATGGTTTACGATACTTAATAGTGAATTCACAGAAACTAGTATGTAAAGTAGTAGATTTTAATGTGATTTGTGTTTCTATATCATATAATTGCTTTGTTGCCATAACAGATTGGTAAGATAATATTCTTCATAAATACTTCTAATTATCTTTAGAAGATATAGTATGCAATGTTACTATACTAAGATCTAATGAGAATAATTAATGAAAATTAAAAGAACCATTCAAATTAACAATTTATATTTTAATTTTATAAAATCAATATATTATGAACACACACACACGCACGCGCACACACACACACACACACACATGTATTTATTGAAATTAAATAACTTATCATAGAATGAATACACATGTATCAATATATTATGAACACACACACGTATTTATTGAAATTAAATAACTTATCACAGAATATTTATCAATTTATTTTATTTTTTAAACTTTCTGAATAGATCCAAAATACAATCACATTTTGAAATGATAACAACAGCAATGTGTAGTGTGAAATGATTGATACAAGCGGAAATATGGATTCTATCATACAAATTGACCGCAATACTGGTGTTACTAGAAATAACCTTATTTGCGGGATGCCTTTTGTTTTATTACAGAAGCAAAATTGTGGATGTTTGCCTGATAGATTTGGCAATCGTAATCGGACAAATTTATAATAATCTCTTGAACACGAGAACTGATCTATCTAGCTTCCTCTTCCACCATTAATGTACAAACAACTTTACCAACGTCCTCCTTTGAAATAGAATCATCTTCCTCCATTCTCCTAACCTCCATCCCCAACTTAAGCTCCTGGACTACGAGCTTTGCATTTAAACATTGCAGTGGAAGAGTCACAAATAGCACCCCAAACCTCAATCCTTCAGACACAGATCCAACCGCAATGATTAAAGAACGCTTTTGTAGAAGAGTGGGCCAGAATGTGCACTTGAGGCACCAGAAGTCCTCTTGATTGTGTGCACTCCACAAAGCCATGGGGAAACGCAACAACCATCTCGTGGAGGAGAACAACTAGAAAGGGAAAAACTTTGGTAGCTAGAATATGTTTGGAATTTCCATTATCGAATTCTCACTTTTGTTTCTTTCATATTTGTGTCCATCTAAAATAACTGGAATTGGAATTTTAAAATTCTAATTTTGCCCCAAAATGGGCATATGCATCTTCCACCCAAAAGGGTGGAATTGTAATTTTGAATTCCAATTCTATTTTTTACTAAGTAAAATATAATACCTTGTCAGATCCATGACTTCTCCAAACCTTCATTCTAAAATACATTGCTATATTATATTTCTATATACACACATGTGTGTATATACACACATACACAAACATGTGTATATATAGTAATATAATATATATACACACATGTGTATATATATACACCTATGTGTATATATATACACCTATATGTATATACAAACACATATACCCAGTTATGTGTATATATAGACATGTATGTGTATATCCAAAGAAATTAAGAAATAAACAATTAAAAATATGTGTGCATCTTCTTTGTCATCTTCCAGGTGAACCAAACAGGTCCAGCCCACATTCCACAAATAGTTTTCATTATAAGTATCTTCTAGAATTGGAACATATTCCAGAATTGAAGTTGTTCACCCTAATATTACAACTCAAGCTTCTTTGTTCTAGTTAAATAATAAAAGTATAGTAGTCATACATATTTTATATAATTTATATAGTTGTATAGTCAGAAGATGGAAGCACTTCCATTGTAGACTTGTTTAGCCTTTCGAGTAAGTGGTTTGGGGTCATGACAAGCGCCTTGAATGGGTTCCTGATCTTAACATGGCTTCCCCCCTATTTTGTCCTTCTTTCCACTCCTTTTTAGCCTAATTTCTGCATTTTGGACTGCAGACTGGTGATTCTGGGCTTCAAGGTCAAGGTCGACCTTTTAGTCCTAGGTCAAGGTCGACCTTGACCCTAACCTAGGTCAAGGTCGACTTTGACCTTTACCTAGGTCAAGGTCGACCTCGACCTTGACCCAAGGTTCAGATCCCGGGGTCTCACAATTTCTGGATGTCAGTCTTTGCAAAAGTTATTTCCCGCTTCCAGGTTCTGAAGCGTCGATTCCTAAATTATATTTAATATAGGTCCTCTCCTAAGGGTAAAGGCTTTAATGGGAATTTAATTATCCTATGTCGGCCTCCTTAGAAGATTTTGCCCTAGTTTCATATAAAAGGGAGCCTTCTCCTCTCATTTTCTCTAAGTTTTTCTAAGCATCATTAAGCAATTGAGGAGCATTATCAAGTGAAGTCCAAGCAAGCTAAAGAGCAAGATTTCAAGCAGTATTTGAAGCAAGGATTCATCCATCATCAAGCATGCATTCATCAAAGAGATGCATGGGAGGCCATTGAAGGATTCAAGCTACATAGGTGCCCTTTTGGTGATCTCTCCATCCATCTTCTTCCAAGCCTTTTCATAATCAAGAACCTGTTCAAGATTTGATGTTAGAGATCTACAAGCAATTGATTGAAGAAATCCCACAGTCTAAATTCTAGATCCATTGGTGGATACATACTTGTGGATTGAAGGATTTGAATCCTCCATAAGGAATTTCACAAGCAAGGTGAATTTATGCATTTACTTTGTTTACTTCTGCAATTTCAAATACATATATTTGAGGTTGATTCTGAAACTAGGGTTTGACTAAGGAAAACCCCTCCCCCACAATAAACAATCCTCTTTTTCTTGTAGGTACAAGTTTGGGACTGCAGATTTGGACACAGATTTGGATTCCCCTTTCGGCATTCTTTCAGATGGTGCAAACAGATTCTTTGTCAGACCTGTGTAGGTTAGGGTCAATATTATTGGGTCAGGGTTGACATTTGTGGGTCAAGGTCAACTTTTTTCATAAGACGACATCAAATCGGGAAAATATTTTTGGGTTTTGTTCATCTCTGAGTTCTAGTTCGGGATCATCTGTCAGTTTTTCTAGAAAGAGAGTACAGACCTCAAAAAATAGCATTCTTTGATCTACTAGTGCATTTCTCCTATCCATTTCAATTCAAATCCTTAATCATTCTAAATCTATCACACATTCTTTTCCATAAAATAGGGAATTTAAGACTTTCCTCTCTACTCTCATCTCCAAATGATTGATTCATTTGTGTATTGATCCTTTTTGGGTTGATCAATTTGGATTTTTCCTTTGTGCATCTTGGGATGGAAGAGGAATATCTTATCTTTCCCCCATAGCTTTCAATTGTTACATTTGTTATGTTACGCATTGTTATATGTTACATTTTGGTGAACCCATGATAGACAATGCTTTCTTTTTGGTGTTAGATTTGCATCTTATGTTTGATCTTACATGTATTTAAAATTAGATTTCATTTATGCTCTTGCATTTATATATCAAAAATTAAAAATCGCAAATTGTTTTAAAAATACAAAAACATTTACATTTTTCATGCTTATAGATTTCCTTTGAATGCATTGGGATATATTTAAATCTACTTTCTATGCATTTCTTTATTTGTTATCATGTTGCACAAGTTGTTCCAAGTATTTTCCAAACATCCTTCTATAACTTTTGGGATTAAACAACATCCTCCTCTTACCTTACCATTGAATGATGTTATACCTAGAAAGACTTTATCTAGTGCATGTGATGTTTCTTTATCCTCTCTTGTATTACCTTGTAAGGATATATTAGAGCAAGAAGATGACTTTAATCTTTCTCTCCGTCATATTTCTCTTTATGGAGATGAGTTAAAGATTGATGTTTATTCTTCTCCTAATATATGTCTTTCCTATGAGTCTACTTTAGAATATAATCCTCCTATTTGGGATGAACCTTTGGATTTGGATGTTGATTACTCTCTTCCTCACAAAGCCATTGTGGATTATCCTCCTTTGATGGATGAACCCTCAGATAAAGACATTGATTTATCCCCTCCTTGTGAAGATGATTTGGTACAAGAGGTTATTTTATTAATGGATGACATATTCATACATGATGGTGACTTTTTTTCTAAAATACACTCCTCTTGTGAAGACATTTTAGAGAAAGAAGAAAACATTATAGATTCTTTAACACCATTTGGGATTCCTTCTAGTGATGAGGCATTAGCAGAGAATGATATGAATTCCCTTAATGCTCTCCCTCTTAGTGATGATCTTATGGAGAATCAAGATCCTACCTCATCTCCTCCTAGGATGTCTTCTTTTCTTCCTTCTTATGAATCTATTTGTAGTGCTGAGATAACTAACATGGTTTATCAAAAACCCTTGTTGACTATCAAAGGTTGTCCCTGCATTACTATCAAAGGTAAACCTATGGAATCTTTACAATATTTCAATGATCAAGATTCAATAGCTCACACCTATCATACAAGAAATAACCCTCAATCTAATCCAGTGGTTCCTACTTCTTTACCACCTTCTCAACCCATTCTTCCTCCTGCACCCTGTCTTCCTAGCATGGATTATGATATGATAAATCAATTGCACAATACCCCCGCCAAGATTTCTTTATGGGAGCTTATTCAAACTTCACCTACCTACCATAAAGCCTTGCAAAAAGCTCTAGAAACTCTTCCCTCTCCACCTCCTAATCAAGAGAACATCAATGCCTTCTTACATTGCATGCATGCTCCCTGGGTCCTCATGAAATTTTATTGAATCAAAAGGAGTTACCTTCTAAAGAAGTTCAGAAGCAATATGATGCCCTTATGGTTGATTTCATTATCAATAAGAGTATCATTCGTAGGACCTTCATTGATAATGGATCTTGGCTTAATATTTGTAGCATGCACATGCTCAAATCAATTAAAGCTGATCTTTCAACTATTCAACTTGATAATAATCCTATACGTGGCTTTGATAACATTGATAAGAACACTTTGGGCATTATTACCTTACCTATTAAATTAGGTCCAATTATCCTAAATACTCCTTTTCATGTTATTCCTGGACCTCTTCATTATAACTTACTTTTGGGTAGACCTTGGTTGCATGAGATGCATGTTGTTGCTTCCACCCTTCACCATAATGTCAATTTTATTCACAACAACATGGTGTATACAATTCATGCAGAGGATGCGCCAAATCCTTGTTTGAATATTCAAACCCACAATACTCCTATTCCTAATAGTAATCCTTCTTCCTCTAATGCTCTTCCTAGAGATGATTGGGGAACCTTGAATTTTAATCCTACCTTTATTG
>MU226277.1:1969245-1980301 GCA_018584345.1 Thuja plicata | reverse complement strand
CATCTTCTTTCTTCTTGCTTCATCTTTTCTCTTTTTCTCTTCTGCTTCCTCATATGCAATCCAGGCATCTAATTTCAATAATAATTTTGACATCTCTGCTTTATTGTCCATGAATGTACTTGTTACCAATCCAGCACTTCTGAATGCTTGTGAAGGATGCAAATCCAATTGATCAGGTTGAATTTGGTTTCCCCCAAAATCATCCACAAATGGGTACACAACACCAAGAAAAATCTGAAAACTTATCTGCACAAATCTCTCAAAACATACTGAGAAAGCAATTACAATCTGTCACAGCTAGGTCCTGGTGTGATCTCTAACTATCACACGCTCAAGAGCTTCCTGCTTTGATATCGCTTGATGCAGAGTGCACAACAGAAAGATGAATAAGCCCAATCTAATATCAAAATCTAATATCTCCTTCAAGAAATCAAACATAATTCATTGTATAACCGATTATACTTGGCACAAAGATTCATAGTCTTTCGACATCTTGATGATGAGAATATCAATCACCCCAACTTTATCATATAACTCTCCTCAACTAATTATTGAATCAACTTAGCAATAACCGGTTGTATTCACTGTTTCTAACAGAATTTGAAGACAAATAAAAATAATAATTCTTTAACACTATTCTAGAATTCATACCCACAATAAACTCTCAGTTTTTGATTCATCCTCTCCCGACAAATTGTTCCTTCATTTCCTTATCAAGTTCGATGATTCATGAATCAACCTTTGGTGACTGTTACAAATCTTTATGGCTCCTTCACGGTATGAACTCTACAACAGATATCTCCTCCAGCAGCGTAAACATGTACCACCAAACAAATCTATATAACGGTTTCATAATCATGAAAACTTCAATATGATTCGGTCTCTCAGGTTGCACATGGAATTAACAACTTCATAACGCCCTTGGGTCACATAAACTCATTCCCGCATTCCCTTTAGACAAATGATAAACTCACCCACAATACCACCACGGGTCTGCATGCAATGATCTTCGGTTCTCAATCTTCTTTGAAGGGTCTGCAATATCCTATGACCGCCTTAAACACAAACCACTGTGCGATAATTGTTTCCATATTTAAATCAGCAAAATAATAGCATATACATAACGGTTCTTTGGAACGACCAGTATAAACTCAATATTGCACATAACTTTGCAATCCTCCCTTTGCCAAACACGGCGCACAGTCACATCCCAAATCAGGACTGATAAGAACCAACCAGAAATAAACAATTTACATGAGACAATCGAGACTGTTTACATTATTCGCATGAGACACCAAGGTAAAAATAAATTATAAATGAATTTAGTATCTTCAAAACCCAATAGAAACTAATACAGGTTTTGAATACAATATAGTTCCATAACACTGTTTACTCCATCCTTAATCAGACGTAATAGTTTCACACATTTAAGAACACAGAATTACACATGAGAACAGTGAAGAATCAAAAGATCTGAATAGAGAATGAAATTCTTCCATTATTTCACTTTCGATTACATTATGATTCACAATCTCCTGCAGACTACTATTCTACTCTCATCCTACTCTAACATCCCGTTCTTGGGTTTTACATAGAATATAAAAAGTGTTTCAAGACCCGAAAACTAACTCTATAACCATCTTCTAAATAACCAAACTTTTCTAACTATTCTTTTATGACCGATTAGGGTAAGCCTATAGCTAAACTAGTAATCTTATAACCTTTATTATATCTTAAACACTTATTTTCTACCCAACAAATAAAATACTAAGACTTCTACCCGACCATATGATTAAATATTTCAAATGAAGACGCAACCCATCCAATTACATTAAAATAACCATTAACAATTCATGTAGAATCCCAAAGAATTGAAATGATTAGACTTTCAGGATGTGCCTGCATCAATCAACCCCTCTTAGTTAGGTAGGGGCGTGCGTTCTACCAAGAAGTATCTCAAGTTAAAGAAATGACGTTTATATGAATTACCATAGGGAGATGGAACTTGCAATGATGAGAAACCAAAATGGATTGGGCCATATAGGAAAATATTACATTCATAGAAACACAAAGATTTAGTAGAAATTTTAGGCATATGCCAAAATGATCTTCAATTTTCACCAACTATGCGAAACTCTTGAATAAATGTTTTGCTCCACCATGGTTAGGCTTGAGACTGAAAGATCCATTAATATATGAACTCATATATACACCATGACACTTCCACCTAACAAATTATAACGTTCCTAGGATCCTAGTACTCAATGGGTAAATAATACTAGAAAAGATGATCTATACTTCTATCAGACACATTTGATAGAGATTTGAATTTGGGCTTTCAATCTGAAAGACATAAATCTACTTCATTAATCATCAATGGCCAAAATTCCAATATTTATTATTTTAAGGCTTTATAAATACATTTAATTATTAATTAACCTGTAAGAAGTGACTTGAATTTTGTCTTCTTGCCCCATGTTGCATCAATCACTCTTTCATTTGACTCTTCACCAGTCATAAATGAATTTTCTTTAGAGGGTGAATTTGAATTAATTTTCCCCCTTAAGTGTGTGTGTGTGTGTGTGTGTGTGTGTGTGTGTGTGAGAGAGAGAGAGAGAGAGAGAGAGAGAGAGAGAGAGAGAGAGAGAGAGAGAGAGAGAGAGAGAGAGATGCATTTGATCTTCTCATACTTTGTGAAAGTATTAAGAATGCAACTTCACATTTTGTTCATGATTTTTCTAGTACAAATTTTATTAGGGATTGTCAAAAGTTTTATTTACATAATTTTCCTTACTCATTGTCAAACTGTTCAAATCCTTTTTAATTATTAATAATAAAAGTTTCATTTTAACTTTAAGAATACCTAATTCATGAACTTATAAATTAATATTGAAAAATTTACTGACTTTTAAACTACTACCATAACATAAAAATAATATGTTAATAAAATTATACTTTAAAGACAATATAATTAACGAGAATACTATACTTATTAATTTAACTTAAATAGAATCAACTAATTAAAACTGCACAAAAGTCGAAACCTTAAATGTGTACATACAATTTGAAAAGCGTGAACTCCATGTGCACTGTCCACAATATATTTGTGGAGGAAACTTGCGCATATATTTGTGGAGGAAACTTACACTATCCACAATAATTTTTGTATTTGGATTGCCTTCCTACAGCTTGGCAAATAAATAATATGTCTTGGCCATTCTTGTGGACAGCGGAGTTTTAATGGTTTAAGAATTTGATCTCCTTTACTGATTTTTCATGTTATCGATGGTGTTCCAGACATGTTGCATATATATATGCCTCTCTCAATCGTGATCCATGGTTCCCAAGATTTCCAAAGGTGAGGGTTAGTAGAAAAGGTTTTACAATGATATAAATCAAGTACACAATAACTACTAAAATGAATAACTAAAACGTAACCAATAAAATGTACAAGCACAAGAAAGGAAAACAAATGATTGCAAATCCCGAAGCGCTTGGAGCTTCTATTGTCTCTCTCTACTCCTTTCGAAACATTGTTCTTGATGCTCAGTATTGGTGTGGGAAACGTCTATGACTTGAGAAGTGTCGAGAATTTGCTAATTAAAATGAGTGTGTGATCGCAAGATGGCTTGAATGCTAGAACCAAACTAACATAGTAATGGTGCACGAGAGCTTGAAATCCTGGATCCTTCAAATAGTTAAGAAGGGTTTATTATATAGGAATTGGTGATGATATGAACAGTGGAGATCAATCCCATAGATAGGGAGATGAACGGTTGAGATTAAAAGGAACTGGAGAAGCCATCAGTAAACTCCCCCTCTTCAATTTGTAAAGAGGAGATAGAGTTTGGTTGACTAAAGAGCTAATGATGAGTAACATTTTTGAACTGAAGAGGTGGGTTAAGTTACCCATGTGGACTGGAGAGATGGGTGGAGTAACCCATCTGAGCTAATTGGAGTTATCTCTTTGAAGATAAATGAATATTTAATTTATTTATTTAATTAATGTTTTTAATATGTGAGATAATTGAATTCTTTTTGATTTAGAATTGCTTTAATTGATGAAACTAAATCAATTTAATTGAAATTAATTTAATTGGAAGAATTTAATTAGTAAGTTTAAATATTTGAATTTAAACTATAGGAATTGAATTTAATTAATTAATTAATGGTAGTTAATCAATTAAGGTTAATTAATTAAATAAAATTAATGATTTAATTAATTTTGGGAATTTGATTAGATGATTTGGGGAATGAAATTAGAGGAAAATATATGATTAATTAATGATTATAAAACCATTAATTAATAGATAAAAATTAGTGTTTTTAATGTAAAGTCGCAAGCCTGTCCATTTTCGGGTGTCTACATTTGTCCCTCTTTGATGCGATGTGACTTTTCGCAGTGTGTCAAAGATTTTTCAGATTTGATCCTGCCCTAGCAATAGTTGGTGTAATTATGCCCCCTCAACAAATTTGAGCAAAAAATTGCGACATGAGCGTTAAGTTGTTGAAACCATAATTTCTAAATCTGGGTAGCTGACTAATTTGAAAAATGTTTAATTATGCCCCTGTTATTGACCATCGAAGTTTCTGGGGACCGGGAAGAAATTTCTGACTATTTTGAGAAATTAGGGTTTTAGAATGTCCCTATAAGTAGCCAATAGGGCCATTCATTTGTCACTTGCGATCTTGGAGCTCCTAATTTCTTGGTGAGTAAGCCTTCAGTTTTCTATGTTTTTCCTCCTATTTTCTTGTGAAGGCGGGCCTTCCTTGTGTGACACACATTTCCGACCGAGTTTGGACCTATCAAAGACCAGCTAGCACAGGATGTCCGGTGAGTTTTATTGCTTTGCATGTCATTAATGCCTTCATTTATTTCTTTCAAAATTTGTACTTTTTTAAAAATTTGCATGTTGTGCCGCAATCAATTGCGGTTTTTCCACAATTGCAGTTTAAATGCTGCAATTGCTAGTTAGAAACCACAATTGATAAGTGTACCACACTTGACTATGTTACATGCCACAATTGATGTTTTTGTGCCACATTTGCATGTTTTGTTTCACAATCGCATAAAAGTACCGTAGTTGTAGGGTTTTATTACTGCAATCACTTTTTTAGCACTGTTTGCTTGATTTATTTATGTCGTATCTGCGTTTTCTTGCTTTTGTTACTTCCCTTAATGACTGAAACTAATATTTTTCTGATTTATTTTTGTGTGCAGTTCACTGGACGGATTCTGCACTGTCGAGAGTCGAGGCCGGCGGGTCTTGTTTACAGATTTCAGCTCTCTGAGGATGAGAGGTCAGTGCTTAGAGACCTAGGATTGTACTGGATTTGCTATATGCCCGAGATCATGACCAATTGGGGTATGATCTTTTCTCTTGTACAGTGGTGGCATTCTGAGACATGAAATTTCTAGTTACCCATTGGTGAGTGTACTGTCACACTGGAAGATGTATACATCATCCTCCAGCTTCCTATCCAGGGTGCACTTGTGAAGTATTCCACCCGTGTTGGGATTGTTTCCTTGACTGAGCTGTCTGGATTGCCCCGAGATCAACTTGGGTTATCCAGTGCATATGCTATACCATGGTCTAGATTTGGTTTGGGCCTCAACGGATTGTCCACCTTAATAGGTAGTCTGATTTGTGGCATTTTATGCCCCGACCATCGATAGCGTTGATTTTCTATCAGCTTCGGTATAGTTTTGCAGAGTATGGTAAGGAACCATACTGTTTATGCTTGGGGGCCTTGCATTTTGGCTCACATGCACTTTCATATGTTCTATGCAGCTTACCTTAATGGTAAGTCACTCGGTTGTGGTGTGACCCTCCTATAGATATGGGCGTGGGAGCATATTGTTGTATGTTGTGCTATTGGTATGTTGGCAAGTTGACTTCCTGAGGATGCATGAATCATTTTGTGTTGTCATCATAGAAAAAAAGTCATACTAAGTTTCTGTCAAAGAAGGAAAAATGACTATGGAAACAGGGCAGACAGAGATATTCAACGATCAGCACATTAGCACATGTGCAAGAGATTGAGTCAGCATATGCGCGTTCAAATATATGTTCTATGACATGTGTACATACTAAATTTAGACATGCATAGTATGGAACAATAGTACAGAGAAGTTACAGACAGATCAGTAGACCAGCAGTCTAGATGATAGAGCATGGAAGCCGACTAGTGTTTTGATGAATGTGAATTATTTTTTTCTGTAATAGCTAAGCACCTTTGATTATATGTTTTTAATGATGTAATTATCAATGTTGTAAACATGTTTGAGCTGACTTGTTCAGAAGCGTTGTTTATTTTGTTTTAGGGCTGACTAGAGTCTTGTTTTGGGTCGCGCCTATTCGGATATGAACATATAAGTTTGTAATGTAAAGTTATGTTACAAGTGTCAATTATTATGTAAGAGGAAGATATAGAAGAGTAGTATGATCAAGTCAGTATATGATATAACTCTTTAAGAGAGTAAGAGCATTCACGCATACACGAAACTGATCAGACAATAGTGTGATCACAGCAGTTCACTTTTGATATAGTGTATATCAACTTTTCGAAGGTTGTATCCTTCATTCTATTGGGCAGTGAGCCTAGGTAGTGAGCCATATACCTTTAACAGGGTTTTGTGAAAAACTCCTAACAGGGTCAGACCTTTAACCAGGTCATTGTACTCATATTGTAAAGACTACTTCTAACAGGGCAAAGGAACTTTAACAGGTTCATTATACTAGTGCAATATTTGTGGGTACTAATTCCCATTGGGGTTTTCCTCTGATCAAGGTTTCCCCATAATCATATCATGTGTTATGAGTTCTTATGTTAAGCTTCATTCAATGTATGTTTCATTTATGTTTAAGTTTCTGAAAAGTAATAAATAGACAAACACTGATTCACCCCCCCACCTCTCAGTGTTTCTAACAATTGGTATCAGAACTCTAGTCCTCTGAAAGAAATTTTAACCACTTGAGGAGATCATGGACTCAACAGAAGAAAAACATTTGAAAAATAATCTTGAAGCAGCTCTTGAAGATCTTGATAGATCTAAAAAAGAAAATGAAGAACTTAGACTGAAAGTTGATGGCTCACAAATGCTTATCAAGAAATTAAGAAAAGATTTGAAAGATTGTTCTACAAGTGATTTAGGGAAAATGATCAAAAATCTCAATGAAGAGAATATGTCTCTGAAAGGTAAAATTGAAAATCTAGATGAACAGCTAATAGACAGTCAAATTGCTATTGAAGAAAAGATTAAAGAAAACAAACAACTAGATGATGAACTCTTGAAAGCAAACATGAAAGTCGTGGAATTGGAAAACATAAAGAAGAAGTTGGAATCTGAATTAACAGAAGCAAAGGATAATATTGATAAAATCCACACAAGTTCTGATTCACTTCAATCTTAGCTCAATGCAAAAAAGAAAAAAGGTGACACTACTGGTTTTGGATACAGTGTAGCACAAATTGAAATCAACTCATTGCAAGAAAGAAAGCTCATTAAGCATCTTCAGAAGCAAAGAAAGTTGAAAATGTTATAGAGATTAAAACAGATCCACCTAAAGGGAAAATGAAACAAGTTAATAAAACTTGTTAAGCATGTAACAAACATGGTCATTTGCCAAGAGATTGCAAAGAGGTAAGACCTTTCAATGGTTACAGTTTCTCCTGTAATAAATTTGGTCATGGGGCTATACATTGCAGAACAAATCAAAGAAATTAGTCACAGTAGAATCAAAGAAGAATGAATCAAAATAATCAGAGAAATCAACCTCAAAGAAATTTGTAGAACACTAAATGTCAGATATGTAACTATAATGGACACACAGTAAAGCGGTGCAGCATGATGAACAACAGCATTAGACCTCCTATCATTTGTCACACATGTGGAAAGGCTGGACACATCTCAAGGTTTTGTAGATCCAGACCTCAAAAGCAAGAGGATCCTAAGAAATCACTATTTGAAGAAGAAGGAGAAGTCAAGTTTGTTCAAGAAAAAGAAGATTCAAGCAAAATTTGGGTTGAAGTAAAGAAGGAAAATGATGTTGACAAAGTAGTTGATGCATCCACAGTGGATGCACCCTCTACTTCTTCTTGAATAGACCTTCTTGGTCTTAGGGGGAGCTATTCTAGCTCAAGACCCCTACGCGGCTGGTATGCTTACCTTTGAGTATGTGCATATGGATTCATGATTATTAGCACATAATATTTCAATATGCATACACGCATTGTCTCAAATTCATCGGGATGAAAGTTACAAATTCTCTGAGTAATTTGCGTATGGTTGCAAACATTAAATGCAGTAGCTTTTATAAAAGCATGTAAATGTTCGATCTTCTTCACACTTGCATTCAAGATCATAGAATTTGGAGAGCACTGGATCACTGAGCATCAAAACATAGAAGCATAATATATTTAGTTGTTAAGAAAATGGATAAGAATTTGAAACAAAACCCTAGTAGTCACGCCGTTTCAAAATCTCATGAAACCCTACTTAAGCAAGTTCCAAGTAAGTATGGAAACTCCAGTAGTATTTGATATTACAGAGAGGAAGAGATTTGTGTTCAAGAAACATCCATTCAAATCCATACTGGATGATGTGGAAGGAGATTTTTCCAAAACCCTTTTAGGTGTTGTTCATGTAGAAGATATCCGCACATACATTTACTCTAAGAAAGAAAAAACAGGAGATATCAGCATAGCCACTCATATGGGATCTATGATGAAACCTGACTACACATTCAAGGATGAGTTCGTGCACTTGATTGATAAACCTATCTTTGAATACCCGAATGCGCATGAGTTTGATGAGCCAGGATGGGTGAAGATTTTTCTAAGTAGAATACATGATGATCTTTACTAGATTGTTGAGGTTCCTGTGCGCATCACTACAGACCTAATCCATGAATTAACCGGACTTCCCAAAACTGGACCAGTTCTTCCTACTGGCAAGGATGTCAAGAAGCAAGTGGAACAAGTTTGCCTATCTAGAAGTGACAAGCACGGGATGACAGTTGACCCTATCAAGGAAGATGACATAAAAATTCTAACAATGATACTTGTGTTAGAATACTTCAGGGATAACTGAGAGGGGGGGTGAATCAGTTATCAATAACTTTGTCTTTTTCTTATACTTATTAATCCAGATTGATACAAAGTAAATGCACATTCAAATAACACATTAGACAACACACAATTTGATTACGGGGAAACCAAATGGTAAAAACCCCGGTGGGAATTAGCACCCATAAAGAACTATACTGGTTTATAGTAATCCCTATTAAAAGATCATTCAACCCTGTTAGGAGTTGTTCATTACAATGCAGTAGTATAGTGACTTGGTTAAGGGTCTGACCCTGTTAGAAGTCTTTAACAATAACACTGTTAGGGGTGGTGGACTCACTGTCCAAGTGGTGAAGGATACAACCTTCTGGTTATTTGATACACACTATATCAACAAGGTGAACTATTTTTTGTGACACTGCTTGTCTGATTAGTTCCTTTTGTGCACCAATGCTTTAACCTCTAGTAAAGCACTACAACAATCTTATCTATATTCTGAAAGCTTCAGCTTCAATATCTATATTATCAACATATGAAAAATATAGCTCTGCTGCTTTAACACTCTGCTCTGCTTTTCTTATATCTGGCTTTCACAACTCTTCTTATCACAAATGACCTTCTATAAGTACATTCTCAAAGTATGATATCATGGGACCTGTAAGAAAACTCTTCATAACATCCTTGTTGGCTCTACTGAGTGCACAAGCATAATTACAACCGCACAAGTATAATTACAACCACGCAAGTATAAACTGAATAGACACGTCACTTCACTAAGTCATCTTCACCAATTTAACCATAACTTTACAATCTTCTTGAAATACATTTTGCGCCTTTAGAGTAATATCAACAACTCATAAATAATCATGAATATACACATGCATATCCTGATGATAAGCGCAACTCCATAAATACGTTACATACGTCAGCCTTAAATCGTTATTCCTCTAGAATTGTAACCGTCAATAACAGAATTACATATCTTTACTGAAACATCATATCTAGGTCTACATGTATGAACATAGCATAATAAACATGTCAATAACATGTATCTATCCATGCAAGTCTTCATGTCATCATATGGATAAGTACATACAGAAGTACTGATGTGTATTATATGTTGTCATCAATGACAAACATACAATCAATCAACTGTTTAGAATCAAATCTCCAACAATCTCCCCCTTTGGCATTGATGGCAACATATGATATTAAAAACAACTTCTGTTCATGGTGTCTTCTTTCTTTTACAATCTTCTCAATATCCTCATCAAAGATTCATCTACACTGATACATTTTCATGGACTGTGTTTTATCTGTATACTCCCCCAGAGTATAAGCTCCTTGTATGTATTCCTTGTTTTTAGTGCATACTCCCCCATTGACATCAATGACAAAGGGCACCATAAACCATTATGCACAGGTACTACTCTGGAAGTAGAGTAGTCAACCATTCATCAATCACACAGGACTGATGTACTTGTTGCTTTCTCTAATCAGACTTAGGAGAGGGAATGACTCCCAACTTCTCCCTTAGATACTCAAAAGTATCCTTTGCTAAAAACTTCGTGACAATGCCTGCCAACTGATCTTTTGTGCTTACATAGTCCAATGTCACTTCCTTGTCTACAAATTTTTCTCTCAGAAAATATTACTTGATCTCATGTGTTTTGTCTTTGCATGCATCACAGGGTTCTTAGACATGTTAATAGTACTGGTGCTATCACAATGAATAACAATAGGATAGTCAACTTGAATACCAAAGTCTTTAACCATCTATTTGATCCAAATAATTGTTGTACAATTCAGTGCTGCTGCAACATATTCTGCCTCTGCCATTAACTGAGAAATATAGTTTTTCTTCTTGCTTGTCCAAGATACCAACCTTTCTCCAAGAAATACTGCTCCTCCTGAAGTGCTCTTCCTGTCATCAATACAACCTGCCCAATTTGCATCAGTATACACATGAAGTTGTGTATTCTCTAAT
>MU226277.1:1896399-1924404 GCA_018584345.1 Thuja plicata | reverse complement strand
TATATATATATATATATATATATATGTAAATTTATATATATATATGTGTGTGTAAATTTATATATATGTAAACCATCTATGTCTTACTGTACAGAAAATTAATAAATCTGTAAATCTATTATTATGGGTTAAAGGATAATAAGAGACAATACTACCAAAGAGACCTGCATATACAAATATCTCCCTGAAAAGGGTTTCTTCAAAGGAAACTTCACCTTTCTTTTAGAATTCCTATTCTCCTTTCCCCATTTCTATGTTAATTCCTTAGTTAATGCTCATCCTACAAAAGTGTTTGCCGAGTGTTAACTAAAAACATAACATTCAACCATAATATAGAATCTGAAAGTTAACCCTAATGAAAATATTATAATGCTTCACAACATGGAGAAGGCCATCCTTATATATAAGCATATATATATTTCAAGATTAGTATTGTTTTCCAATATACTTACATTAACTACCCGATATTTGCATTACTTCTGAAACAGAGTTTTTCAATATCTATTTAATCTACTACTAGTAGTATCGCAAAAATTGTCAACTATCTCTATAACCTTCTAAGAGAAAAAAGTATTATACTATTCTAAATTAAACTTACTATTCACTTAAGCTTTACTACTAAAGAGATCTTTAATTTTTTATAATAGGCTCGCTGCTTCATTCCTCTGTCTTTTTCTTGATAATGATGATGGCGACCTCTTCATCTTCCATTTCCATCTTTGCTTTAGAGCACCTTATAACAGATGGGGAAAGAATACAAAAGTTTTCCTTTTCCATATTTTCCAGCATATTCAAAATCTCAAAACCCTTGTCTATCCAGTATTTGAGAAGCTCATCAGTATCAATCTCAATCTCCAGAAACTGTTTAAATAGGAAATCAATGTTTCTCTGCATTTCGGACCAGTGTTTATCGAAACTCTTTTCATCCTTAAAAGTAGTCATTGGAACATGATTGCATTTTGGAATATCTTTCATTTTTGCAATTTCAGTTTTCATCATTACCTCCAGAAAGGGCACAGTAAGCTGATTATCAATGCAATGCACCATTTTATCCAGACCACCTAGAATGTTCTTCGAGAAGGCAGAAAGTGCTACCTTTATTACTTCCTCCTTCTTCCATCTAGCATAGGTAGCTAGCACAATGAAAAGACCCACAATATACCCATTTGAGCGAAATGTGAATGAGTAATCAAAATGCGTGTCACCCAATCCTTTCTCCAAAGCTCTTCTCGTTGCTTCAGGCATTGGATTCAGGATTTTGTTCCATCACTCTGGTTTGATGGAACCACAGAATGACATCGTACGATTATCACAGAGCGTAAAAGTTGCAAGCTTTGATTCCATTCTTCCGTACCACTGAGCAATCCTTCTGTTAAACTTTCTTTTAAATCATAATTCTACTCTTATTCCCTTAATACCTAAAATGTCAAAACTTAAATCTTAAGTTAACCTCTTTATTGTTGTCCTCTATATAATAATTATTTCTACACTTCAACAGTCCACTTATTACATTCGTACCTTCGAGTTGGCCTTGCCAAGTGTGAAACTTTTTATCATTATTACATGGTGGGTGTTACATGTACTTTGCTGATTCAATAAATCGTGAGGAAGTGTTGGAAATGAGAGTGGTGCAATAATAATTCAAAAAAATCATAAAGATTTCGAGTTCCAAGATAGATGGTAATGAAATAAAATCTTTCACATGAGACTAATAAAGATATATTAGTACTCATTAAGACTAGACCACCTTCTCTATATAAGAAATGAGTCTAGACTGCCACGTAGTTCAAAGATGTCAGTTTAGCCTTGTGATGATTCCAGGACTATAATTATATTCTTAATTTTCATATAGATTCTTCGAGATATAAGAGATATTCCAATTACCTAAATCATCCATTTGTAAATTTCCTCTTATAAAAGTATATAATATGGGAAGAACTAAGAGAGAACAAATCGTGTCTCAATTGAAAAGAGAGTTCATTAGTCTAACCAAAGTAAGCCTAATAGAGGAAAAAGAGAGACAGTAAACAAAAGGTTCTCTTAAAGAAAAAGATAGGATATACCGTTAAGACACTTAAGATCCCTATTAGAAAATTTAAAGTCAAAAGTTATAATCGAAAATACAATCGTATGAATCAGAATGGGAGACTATAGCCCTATATAAATTTGTATATAAACATATATATGAACATATACAGAAAACATCTACAAATCTACATATATGTTTTTGTTCTTTTATAAATATACATGTAAATTTATATACATGTTCTATATAGATGCATATATACATATTTATATATATTAGTCTATAACTTCCTGTAATACATCTTATGGCTAGGGAGGAGTCGATATAGATAAGAAAACTGCTATATCTTAGAATAAAGCTAGTCCTTAATAAGTTGATAATAGAATATTAGTTCCTATATTAATAAACTATATATAGATTAATGTACTTCTATTCACATATTACATTTCTATGAGTACCTAATTTAGCCTTCATTATTATACACAGAGGGGAAAGGAAACTCAGTCAGGACTTACAGTTGAGACTAAATGCCTTCTAGCTATAAAGTTGTCAATAGCTAGGTTGGCTAGTTCATCTGCTCATCCATTGCCCTCCCTATAAATATGATTTATTGTAATATTATCAAAGGATTTACTTAGGAGAAGAGCCTGGGAGAGAAGGGAGTCTAGTCTCTAATTAGTTAGAGAGCCCTTCCTTAGTGCATTTATTATTATAGCAGCATCACCTTCGATTGCTAAATTCTCAATCTTTAGATTCTTACTAAGGGATAGGCCTTCAATCAGAGCCTCAAGTTCCACCCAATTGTTAGTCTCCCTTCCTATGAATTTACTACTCCTAGCTATTTCAATACCCTCTGAGTTACGAAGAGAGCATCCAATCCCAGCAGGTCCAGGATTACCTCTTGAAGCTCCATCAAAATTTAGTTTAAACCAACCCTCAGAAGGTGGAGACCATTTACAAGATTTTCTTTTGATAGAAGCTAGAACTAGTCCTGGCCCCATAAATGGTGGGAGTTTTAAACCTATCCATTTATTTCTTGTTTTGTCATCCCAGAATGTCATCAATCTCTGATTTTTATTATTACATAGGGTTTTATTGTTAACAAACTCAATAATAGAGCTTTCAATTTTATTGATAAGGCTAAAGGTATTCATTTTGGTATCCTAAAAGATTCATCTATTCCTCTCCTTCCAAATCTCCCATAATACAATAGCAGGGGCCACAGACCACAGTAAACCATAAATACTATCTTTATTTAATTGGGGCTAGGATAGAAGGAACTCATAAATGGAAAGAGGAAACACAGATATCTAGTTAAGTTTGTTACACAGGCAGTCCCATATGAGTTTAGAAAAGGGACAATTCAGAAGATGGTCGATACTTTCCTCCTATTTTTCGCACAGAACACACCTACTTGGGCCATAAAAGCCCATTCTCTGAAACTTGTTCGCTGTTATAATTCTTCTATGCCACACCAGCCAAGTAAAGAAACCGGCTTTAGGTAGGGTAGATTTACCCCAAAATAAGTTGTAAGGTGAGTTCATTTTAGAATTGTTGAGTTTAGATCTTAGATATTTATATCCATCTTTAATTTTATAAACCCTTGACTTGTTACCATCCCAAATCAATTTATCCTAATTTGATAGAAGCCTAGGTTTCCTAGCTTCGAAGATCACAGACAACCTATCTGCATCTTCATTTGGGATAGACATAACACCTATTTCTTTCCATTTCCAACCCAATGTGGACTCAGAATCCCATACAATATAATCTTTAACCTTAGATCCCCAGTTACTTTCAAGGGTGCCTTTCACTTTCGTCCATTGTCCTAATTGATCAATGGCAGGAAAACCAGCCCAAGAGTCAGACCAAAACAGGGGCACATTTCCTTGACCAAGTTTCCACGTAAGTTTATCTTGAATAATATCCCTATAGCCCAGCATAAAGTTCCAAATTTTAGATCCTTTGGGAGGATTTGATTCACGAAAGATATTAATTGGATCAAGGTTATTCAAATACTTACGAGATAAGATTTGAGCCCATTTAAGGCTGAGATTACTAAACATTCTCCATACTAATTTTGTCCCAAAAGCCTTACTCTGGAGTTTAAGGTCTCTTATTCCTACTCCCCCTTCGTGTTTTGGCCTACAAACCTTTTCCCAGGCTAAAAGGGAAAATTTATTTTTAACATCAGTCCCTTGCCAGAAGAAAGTACGTAGTACCTTATTAAGTACATTTCTTTGATTCATAGGAAGATCAAGGCATGCTAATTGGTAAAGAGGGATTGTTGATAGGACAGACTGGATCAAAATTGTTTTTCCAACTGAGGATAACCACTTTCCTTTCCAAGATGAGACTCGAGTTTTGATTTTCTCTATAGTGTAACTCCAGGAAACTGAAGATTTAGACCCTAAATCTAAGTAGAAACCTAAATATTTACAGGGGAGAGTACCTACCTTGAAATCAAGAATCTTGGAAATCTCTTATTCCATAAGGGAGTTGGTGTTAAAGAAAAAGATCTCAGATTTATCCTTATTAATTTCCTGGCTAGAGGCTGAAGCATATAAGTCTAAAATAGTTTAAAAACCTTTGGCCTCGAGGATGGAGATAATGCCATAAAGCATCGTATCATCAACAAATTGTTGATGTGTTGTATTTCTGACATTTCTGGTGATCTAAATACCATGGATAACCTCATTCAATTTAGCTTTGTTTATAGCACGCCCTAAAGATTTAGCCAAAATAATGAAAAGAAAAGGGGAGATCGGATCTCCTTGGCAAATACCCCTAGAAATACCAAAGAAACCTTGAGGGGAGCCATTAACAAGAATGGAGAGCTTAGAGGATGAAATACAGGTAAAGATAACTTTAACCCAATTTTCCTCAAAACCAAAGGCACGTAAGCATTTAAGAAGGAAAGACCAATCCACTTTATCATAGGCCTTTTTATGTCTAGCTTAATCAACATGCTCAGTTTCTTATTAATTTTGACAGAGTGAATTGCCTCAGTTTCTATTATAATTTCATCATAGATTGATCTCCCTGGCACAAAACCTGATTGTTCCTCACTTATTATATAAGGTAAAAGTTTTTGAAGTCTACTAGCCATTATTTTAGAAAAAAGTTTGTATAACGTATTACAAAGAGCAATTGGTCTAAAATAATTGAAGTTGTCTGGCTTGGCTTTTTTTGGAATAAGAGAAATAAAATTATTATTAACCTCTTTTAAGATATTCCCTGAATTCCTAATCCCATCCAAGGCCACTGTTACCTCGTCACCTATGAAACTCCAACATTTCTGGAAAAAGCATGTGGAGAAGCCATCTGGGCCTGGGGATTTATCTGCATTCATCTTATTAAGGGTAAGTTCTACTTCTTCTTTCAGGATTCTAGCTAAAAGCATCTTATTTTGGTCTTTGGAGATAATTTTTGGGATATTTTCTAGGATACTCATTTGACTCTCTATTTTAAGTGCTTCCTTCGGTTGATAAATCTCTTTAAAGTAATTAATCGCCTCTTTAGCAATTCCCTTATGATCCTCAATTACAATGTTATTTTTATCCTTAATTGTAGTGATCATATTATTACATCTTCTTTGCTTTGTGCTATTATGGAAGAATTTGGTGTTTTTATCCCCCTCAATTAACCATGTTTCGCTAGATTTCTGTCTCTAGTAAACCTCTTCTTTTGCTAACACATCCTCATAATTTTTTAATAATATCTTCTCTTCTTTGTATAGGACATTATCCATTCCTATCTCTAGAACTTGATTATTAAGGGTCTTTAATTGATCTTCAGTATTAACTTTTGTTTCAAAAATATTACCAAATTTTGATTTGTTCCATTCTTTCAGTTTGATCTTAATGATTTTTAGCTTATTAACAACTTGAAATAGATTAGATCCAAAAATATCTATTTCTTTCCACCATTTCCAAGAAGCTTTCCATTTTCAACCACATTTGTTCAAATTTGAAAGGGCAGTTTTCAGGACTTTTGCCCCTAATGATTTGTAATTTAACTGGAAAATGATCAGAACCAGAAATAGGTAAAATTTTAGCTGATAGAGTGAAAGGTAGCTCACTTAAATTATTTTTGAGAAAAAACTGATCTAGTTTTTCTGCTATAAAACTAAAGTCCTTCCTTCTATTATTCTAGGTAAATTGTTCTTCTGATGTTTCTACTTCTAATAGAGCATTTCTATTTATCCAATCATTGAAATCCCTAGCAGCAATGGAAAGAAGGCCAGACCCTCCTCGCTTATCTGTCAGTTTAGTGATTGTGTTGAAATCCCCTCTAATTATGACTATGTCTTGTCCAAATTCAGACATTTTCTGTTCTATTTCTTTCCAGACTACTACTTTATCTCTATTTTGAATAGGGCTATATACATTTATTATGCAAATACACAAGTCAGAGCGAAGAATTTTAATCAAACCACAACACCAGTTAGGATGATCTTCTAATTCTGTAAGGGTACTACATCTTGGATCCCAAATAATTCCTAGACCACCTGAGGCTCCAATACCTGGAACACCCCATATTTCTTTTACCCCCAGTTTTTTATTTAATTTCTGAATACCTAAGTAATCTAATTTAGTTTCCTGAAGTAGAATAATGTCAGCTTTAGTGTTAGTCATAAAGCGGGAGAGGATCCATTGTTTGTTAGGGGCATTTAAACCCCTAACAGTCCATGTAAGAACATTCATGATGCCTTGGGAAGGAACTTCTCCTTCCCTGCATTGAAGATCTCAGTTAATTTCACTTGTCCTACCGCTTCCCCATCTAACAATCTTAGCTCAAGGGCAGATTTCCTCCCACGTTTCTTAATACTCTTGGCACAGTCCGGAAAGGTTTTACTCGGTAAGGAAGAGTCGATACCAAGGATAACATTATCCTTAACATCAGTCCTAACCTCCTCATTTAAAAATTCCTGTAATTCTTGCAAGGTTAGAGTAGAGTCAAAAGACAAACATTTCAAAATTAAAAGTTTCCTCTGATGATCAAGCTCTTCTTTATCACAAATTTCATCTATAAATTTCTCCATGAGATCATTCACTAAATCCTTACATACATATTCCAGGATAATCTTGTCTTCCTCCTTCCTCTTCTCTGAGTCCTTACTTAAATCACACTCCACAACGGAAGGAACCACTCCAGAAAAAGGGGTCGAAGGGAAGAGATCAGTTTTAAGAAAACCTTGCTTTGAGCTATTAACTACATTCTGAATGTCTTCGGTGTTTATAGATTTGTTTTCTCTAGAACTAGGCTGATCTAATTTTAAGGATGAGTCTATGATATCTGGATTAGAAAAGGAAACCACTTTCTCAGTGTTATTGACAATCTCAAAACCCCTAGAGGGGAGGAAATCTAACTCATATTTAGTTATATAATCAGATTTTATATTAGTATTGCTACATAGAAAGGAGGACAAAAAGCGCTTATCCTTATTCTCCCTCTGTATCATATTAGTCTTCAGAAAAGGAGCAGGAGTACCCAAATCTTCTTCAAAATCATAATCTACAATCTTAGGGTAAATAGTGATCGAGCTAGAATTATATATTAGGTCCACCGGCTTACCTAGGTTATCATTAAGATTCAAACTTACAATGATAGATCTTTCCACATGACCATTCTCTGTATTTATAAAACCTATAAATTTTCCTAATCCATTGCCTATTTCACGAAGTGAATCATCATCAAATAGTTCAATTGGTAAGTTTTTGTGTAATACAATATTTTCTACCATCAGATCTAAGGTACTCGGGCTAAACATTGGGGACCAATCCTAGATAAAGAAACCTATGTTTCTAAATTTCATACATTCGTCTAATAACAGTTTTTCTTTAAGTTTTCTGCTAGAACAATCTACATATAAAA
The DNA here is from genome assembly GCA_018584345.1 of Thuja plicata. Classification (NCBI taxonomy): domain Eukaryota; kingdom Viridiplantae; phylum Streptophyta; class Pinopsida; order Cupressales; family Cupressaceae; genus Thuja; species Thuja plicata. Next base: position 1,916,501 of record MU226277.1, on the reverse strand, counting down.
ATTTCTCTTGGAGGATAGTGATACATACCTTGTTGTACAATTTTTCAGTTAGCCAATCTGCAATTGTACCAACCTTAGCCCCTATGTCATTCCATCTACAAAACAAGCCATATTCTGCACACATATTTTGAAGCTTTCCTACCATATCATTTTTCATGACAATCCTTTTGTTCTGATTAGGTTTAGAGATAAAATCCTTCTAACTAATACTGTTTAGTGGATGAAAATTTGTTCTTATATCTATAATTTTACCTGAATCTTTGGAGCGCCTGTGGGGGGGGAATAGATATTACCTGGTTTCGAAACATAGCCATCGCATAGAGAATCAAGATCCAACCGATTGGACGAAACCAGCTTGCACGGGGCCAACTTGCATGTTTCTTTTTTATTCTTGCTCGATGGAAACCTGGATGTAGATAGAAAAGCATTTCCTCGATGAGGCGGCGAATAAACTTTTTTTTCCGCGGTGGCCTTCTCCAGAAAAAAAAGTGGTTTAGGGCATCGCATAAACTGCACCACTAGAAGCTTCTCCCGAGGACAAACCCTAGACACAGCTCTAGGGTAAGAAGGGGCCAGCACTGCAAAGCAATTTGCCGTGTCAATTTTGAAGGATTTAGCTGGGAAAGTTTTCGCGCGGCAGTGTGACCCTGTGATTGTTTTCCACTCCGTACTGCCATGAATTGGGGGAAAAACCAGAGAGCATGAACGGGTTCCATCGGAATATGCAAAGTCCTTTGCATACTTCATTTTAGAGAAGAAATGCAACTGAAGATCCAGGGATTCTACAGTGAACGGAAAAACCTGCAGGCGCATATGTTGGCGAAAAAGCAGAGCCATATCAAATTTAAAAAACGTGCACTACAAGTAGTCTTGTTATAAATTAAACAAAATAAGAGGAATTTAATTAAAAGGGAGATTAAATCTTTTAATTAAATTAGAGGAATTTCATTTAATTAAAAGGGAGATTAAATCTTTTAATTAAATAAAAAATGATCAAACCTTAGTAAATATTGAAATAATTGAATAATTGAATTAATTACAATTTGATCAAGGAAATTGATTTGAATTGAAAATATGCTACAAAGCATTGATTCATGAAATTGGTAAAATGATAAAATGATAAATGGGGCCCAAAGTCTAGGCGACCATTTTAGGGTGCATACACTATAAAATTAATTAATAAAATATAGCTAATATTAATGACTTTATATGAAATGAACAATGCACTTCAAAATTCCTTAATAAACTATAGCTATTAATAATGACTTGATGTGAGGTATGTAGATGCACTCTAAATTCCTTAGTAAAATATAGTTGAGTAATGACTTCATGTGATTTTCAACTTTGCAAAAGTAACGAATGTGGATCTGGTGGTATTGATTTTTATACACATGTAAGAAAAGTCCAAGAAATATTGTGTTGTATACAAAAACATATTTGCAAATCTTGAATCTTTTTGAGTGTCTAGATGCACTTTAAATTCCTTAATTAAACATAACTATTAATAATGAATTATGTGATTTTCAATTTTGTAAAACTAATGAATGTGGATCCTATGGTATTGATTTTTATACACATGTAAGAAAACTCCAAAAAATATTGTGTTGCATATAACAAGACATTTTCTAATCTAAAATGTGATGTGTGTAGATGCACTATAAAATTCCTTAGTGCAATATAGCTATTAATAATGACTTTACGTATTTTTCAATTTTGTAAAAATAATGTATGTAGATCTTATGGTATTAATTTTTATACACATGTAAGAAAAGTCCAAGAAATGTTGTGTTGTGTACAATGAGACATTCGCTAATCTAAAATGTTCTTATCAAGAAATTATCTACGATTCAATCGCAAGAATAACTGGTACAACAAAATCTTTTAATATAGTAATTAATGATCACAAGATTTATTTCCTTATTAAACATTAATGAAAAATAAAATTCTCATTGCACCAAGAAGTAAACACTGCTAATATGATTATTTTATTTGCTAATCTATGATTTTCTTATTAGTCATCTTAGCAGAATTAAACCTTCATGTGGTGATGTTTCCTTGGCTTGCCCACGACCATATAACGCCCTTTCTAGAGCTAGCCCAGAGCCTGCTCACATATGGCCTTAAAATTTCCTTTGTCTCCATACTGCTTAATATTGCAACGATTAAAAACTAGATAGTGTCTGGAATTGAATTGGTGGCGCTTCCATTGCCATCCGTTGACGGCTTACCTTTAGGCATTGAGTCCACAGCTGGTTTATCCGAGATAGGAAGAACATAATTAATATAGCTACACTTCCAAGCAGTTGATTCTTGCAAACTGCATTTGACCCTCTTACCATGGTTCAGATAGCAACACAGTTAACCAGTCACAAAATATAATGTTTATTTTTAATTAGCCGATATTACATTGGGTTTTCATTCGATACCTATCTTACGTCTGAAATCCACCTTGGAAATTGTTCGTTGGTTTTCAATTGCCAAATGTTTTTTCCCAATCATCAGAAAACTATCACATTTACAACAAACTCATCAAATCAAATCACATGCCGATGAAATCATATCTCCTGCAATTAAATCAACTCTTGCAATCACATCTAATCTATCGTAATCATTACTTCCACTTAAAATAGTCACTTTGAAGGGGGTGGGCAGCACCTTCACACAGTACTGTGAGATCTCAATTAACTAAGCACGAGGGCACAAAGTATGTGAAATTTGTTGACGTGGTGTTAAGCTCTTACACTGTGTGGGATAAATAGATCTTTTATGCAGTCAACATTGCCATAAACATTAAATATAAGTTATTTGGTAGCCTTGATTTAATTTTCTTAAAATCTCTTGCTGTGAAACATTTTCCCCTTTCTTTGAGTTTTGACAAATTAAAATAGATGATGTGAAATATGTGTTCGTTATGTGGTTCTTCATGGCGAGCAATGCAATATAATGTTAATATGTCTTCCTCTGGTTGTCATTTCACCTTTTCAGACGTAAATCTCACATTGCCATCAAATTTGTGGCCTTATTTCAAGATTTTGTAATGCCCCTGCTCTTTAAAATCCCTTAATTTGTAGGAAAGAATTATGTAATCTTGATGTGGATAAATCACATATTTTAAAAAGTTACTCAAATCCCTATTTTTACCTAGAAATTCTTTTGTTTGTAAATAGCTTGTATTATGGCTGTTATGTAGCTTTAAGATCTTGGATTATATTATATAATGTTTGTCTTTCTTTCTTTACATTTGTTTTATCCATGTCAAAATAAGATTGTCTAATTGATGGAAAAAATAAGAGATTTTTTTACAAATAACTATAGTACAAAAAAAAACTCAAAGCATCATAATACTATCACCATGAGAGGAAATCAAATGTATTAAAAATGCACAAAACCAAGGAACTAAAATTTGGATGATGAAATTAAGTAGGTTTTGAAATATTTATTTCCGTTTGGTGCTCTGCTAGGGTTTTTTTCACCTTGCGTCCATCTCTGCGTTTTCGTCCTTCGCACATACCACAGTTATTGCGGGAAATAGCTTAGTATTTATGGCTCCGGCCACTTCCCACCAAGCAGTTGATGCTGGTGTTGGTGTGGTTTCGGATAGCAATGGCACCGCCAAGAAAACGCCCCCGCAAGTTTGTACCCAAAGTATTCCACGAGGTATGGCTCAGCCTGACATTGTTTTACCCATTAATGAATTCAATGATGCATGCACTTGGCTTGAATCGCACACCCTGATTGGCTATTTTCTGGGTTGCAACCCCCGTGAACTTGTTCTCAAGGACTGGGTTGCGAAGAACTGGACTCCTCACAGAATCCGCCTGGAAGGCATTCAGAGCCTTACTAAAGGCTTTTTCCTTTTTTTCTTTTCTAACCCGTCCCATGTGGAGGCTATCTTTGCCAAAGGTCCCTAGAATATCAAGACCTCGCTGTTTATTTTCCAACGCTGGTCTCGTGACTTCTCTATCTCTGATGACAAGAAGCTCAAGGTCCCAGTGTGGGTCGAGTTCCCTGGTCTCCCCTTACCTTGTTGGCCTTTCATGCAAGCCATAGCGCAAAATCTTGGTAGGGTTATATGTCTCGAGCATGATCATTTTCTTATTCCGCGCCCTCACAAGAGGCTCTGTGTTGAGGTTGACCTTTCTAGGGACCTTAAAGAGTCCATAGAGATTCAGGTTGGTGATACCACCTTCACCCAGAAGGTGCTCTATCTTAACCTTCCCAATACTTGCTTCTGATATCAATCAGCGGAGCATAAGATTAAGGACTGCCCTCTGGTAGTGCCTCGCCCCAAGCCTACTTCCAAGGATGCTAATACACAACCGGTTGAGGCTGGAAAAAAAGAAGCTGGAAAGAAAGAAGATGGAAAAAAAAGATGAATGGGTCACTGTCGGTCGCCGTAACAAGCTCCCCAAGCAGCCTATTTCGGCTTCCACCTCCCATCCGCCACCCGCTGATAACATAGTTTTTTTTGGAAACCCCTGTTATCGAAGCTTCAAACCCTGTTAAACAAGGGAAAAATGTTTCCATCACCCAAGTTTTTGTTCCTGTATTCATCTTGCCTTTTATGGCTGCCGAAATTGTTCCTTCCGTTACTCTCGCAGCCCTTCTAGGTGTGCTGAGGCTATGCACAATGGCATGCGGGACAAGCGGCGTAATATTACTCTAGATTTTCCTGGGTCTAGTTTCATACCAGGGTATTTGTCTAATAGTTTTGCCTCCCTTGGGGACAAGGATGGAATGGATGACACTTTTATTCCATGAAGTACATCTCTTGGAATGTTCGTGGGTTGATAGACCTTCATAGAAAATATTCTGTTAGGGATTTCCATAAGCGGTTTTGTCACCTGGATGTTTAATGCCTCCAGGAAGTTAAGATTTCTGGTTTCATGCTTGATGCTGCTTGTAAAGTTATTTGGCCTAAGAGCCTTGCTCTTTGTTCTTAGCATGAGGCTGGCCGAGGTGGAGTTGCTACTCTCCTCTCTCCTTGTTGGCATTTTTTGTTGGTTAGTCATGGCTCGGATCCCATGCAACAAGTGGTTTGGGCCACTTTCATTATTGAGAATCATTCCTTCGGCATAGTTAATGTTTATGCTCCCAATGATGCTGTTGAAAGATCTCACCTTTGGCGTTGGCTTGCGGATTCTCTGCCACCTGCTACTTGGCTTGTTTGTGGGGACTTCAATATGGTGGAAATGGCGGCTGACAAAGATGGTTTCATGCCATTTCGATGGACAGCTGGTGAGAGAGAAGCCTGGTATTACATGCACAATAAATTAGGGCTCTTTGATCCCAATGTGGGCCGCCGCTGTTCTGATGGGGCCTGGCACACTTGGTCTAATTATAGGGCTTCTTCTGACATAATTAATAAAAGGCTTGATCGTGCCATGATCTCGGCTCAATCTTTTTTTTCCTTCTCTAATAAGCAAGCCTTGCATGTCCTTCCTCTTGTTGATGTGACCTTGTCAGACCACTATCCCATCCAATTCAATATTGTTTGGCAAACAGCTAAGGCTAGGCCTCCCACCACGCAATTCTACTTTAATACTTTCATCCTTCAGCATCCTACCACGGTGGCCCACATTCACCGGGTTTGGAACCTGGAGCCTAGACCCACCTGCACAGGTTGGATTCAATGGTGGAATGACGCCCTTAGGCGTACGGCTCACTTTTTACGCATCTATGGCCAGCAATTGGCCAATTTTTGTCATAGAGCCTATGATGCCAATACCAAAGCCTTGCATATTTCCACTGAAGCCCTAGCTCAGGACCCCTTCAATCAAGAGTTTCAATTCAATCTTGCCAAGTTACATTGTTAGAAGAAAGTGGCTGACAACCATGCTGCCAAAGGAGCCTAGATCAAAGCCCGGTTGCACTGGTTAAAGGTTGGAGATCAAGTCTCTAAAGAGTTTTTTACTACCCTCCATCCTCGGCATACCAGTACGGGCATAGCCATAATCCGTGAAGGTCCTTCCCTTTTCACGGAGCTTCCTTATGTATTACAAGCCTTTGTTCGCCATTATGAACAAGTCTTTGCTACTCAAGGCTGCTCCCTTGCCGGAAAGAAGGCTCTCAAGGATTGCATTGCGGTGGTTCCTCAGTGTCTCTCCCCTACTTAGCGGGTCTTTTGTGACCAACTGCTTTCCCTGCAGGATCTTTAAGAAGCTGTATTCACCATGGCTGATGACAAAGCCCCTAGTTGTGATGGCTTTCCTTGTGAGTTTTACAAAACCCTATGAGATGCCATCAGCCTGGATCTTCACCAGGTTTACCTGGAGGCCTTTCATACCCAATCCCTTGGGGATATCATCAATCAGGGGAATATCAAGTTCATTCCCAAGTCTAGGGATCCTGAAGATATTTGCAACTGGCGGCCTTTGCTTAATGTCTCCTATAAGATCATTGCGAAAGCTCTGGCTCTTAAGATCCAACACATGCTTCTGCAAATTGTTTAGCCTGAACAAACAGGGTTTATTAAATCAAGATTTATTCTTGACAACATCATTTCTATTTGGGAAGGTATGGAATGGGCTTGAAAATCTAACCAGAAAGCCCTTTTTCTCAAAATTGATTTTGCTAAAGCTTATGATCATATTGAATGGCATTTTATCCTTGCGATGCTTCACGCTACGGGTTTTGGCCCAAGATTTCTTCAATCTGTGCAGATGCTCTTCAATGGTGCCTCTACCTGCATTACCATCAATGGTCGCCATTCTTCCACCTTCGGGCTTTTTCATTCCATTCGCTAGGGCTGCCCTCTGGCTCCTGCGCTTTATGTGTTAGCGGCCGAAGGGTTTGGTTATTTGCTTGCTCATTCGATTTTTTTGGGAACTGTTAGGGGAATCTCCTTGCCGAATTCTTCTCAAAACTTGGTCGATGGCCATTTCATCGATGATTCCTTCCTCACCCTGGCGGAGGATGAAGAGAATATCAAGGCAGCCTTGCAGTGTTTAGACACTTTCTGCTTGGCCTCTGGCTCTACCATTTAGTGGCACAAAACCCTCTGTTACAGACAGTCGGCTCTTCCCGAGCCTCCCTGGCTTTCGTAGTTTGGCTAGACAAAAATTTAGCATGGGGAGATATTCTGGTTCCTGGGTATCCCCTTTTCTTTTCAAGGAAATCCTACTGATCTATGGAATGCAGTGCTTTCTAAGATTGAAAAAAAGCTTACTTACTAGATCACAAAGCCACTTTCCCTCGCAAGAAAATTCTAGATCTGCTCCAAATTTCTGGCCGCTACGCATGTTTACTACTCCTCTTATTGGGCCCCTTCCAAAGCCTCTTACAAACAGCTCGAGAAACTTCTCCGGGATTTTCTTTGGGCCTTTGGTATTGATCATCAGGGCTTTCACAGAGTCGCCTGGGACTTTTGTTGTCTTCCTAAGTCCTCTGGTGGGCTGGAAATGGATTTCGTGATGGTCTTTGTTTCAACCAGCACAACATTTGGTGGTCTCCTCTTTTTGCCCAGTAAGGGATTCCTCTTGCCAGAATGCAAGGATTTAGTGCTCTTCAGTTCCACAAGCATGGCATTTAGACCCCTAAAGATGTCTTTTCCAGAAGCACCATGAGTCTTCGATCTTGGGATGATCTCTGAGTTCAGTTTTGGCTCATCCGCCTAGATCGTCAGACTTTTGACTTGCTGGTTTCTGCCATTCCGCCTCACCTCTTGCACAAGTTGGGAATACAGTCCATCAGACCGTGGTGGAAAGACTGGAAGTGGTATCCTGCCACTCCATTCACCAGTTGCAAGCTGAAACTTGGGTATTCTAGGCTTATGCCTCATTTGCCCATGATTGACTTGCTCAATCACCGCTGGCATCTTTCCTCTTCGCAGAAGAGCTGGGGGTGGAGATTTCACATCATTTGGGATGCTATTACTAAGCCTAAAATTGCTCATTTTGCCTAGTGTTTGTTATACCAGGGCTTACCGTTGGGAGCTAGGCTCAGGCATATGGGGGTTCCTGACCCCAAATGCCCTTTTTATGGTCACTCAAAGACTCTCATGCATATTTTCTAGTTTTGTCGTCATGCTCAAAATTACTGGAATTGGATTCATGAGTTTTTTGCTCCCTTCAAGCCAGAACCCTTTTCTTGAAACATGGTTCTTCTTGGTGACTCTCCCAGAATTCCTTCCCAATTCACCCAGATTTGGCATTCCTTTCAGCTGGAAATTTTATTTACTCTATGGAAAGATAGAAATGTTGTGCTTTTTTCTCACAGTTCTCGGGATATTCATGTTTCTCTTTTTGATTAAGCTTGTATTTGTAATAATGTAATGATGCAGATCTAGGTGCAAGCTGAAAAAGTGTCCTTAGAGGTTCCCCACTTACAGGAGTTTCTCCAGCACTGGGGCAATGCCCCTTGCACTGTTGCCCGAGTGCCTCCAGATTCTCTCGCAACTGATCGTACGCCACCAAGGGGGCGGCCTCATAGCTGGAGCTCCTCTACCAGACACTCCAAGACCCCGTGGCAATGGCATCACCGCTCCCCCTCCCTGCCTCCTTAGAGGGATACAAATTTTGGGTGGCCTCCTGTGCTTGCTTCTACTATTGTTGCTCGGCCTTCGGCCTTTGCTCCTGTTAATCAGGGAAAATTCCCTCGCCTAGAGCTGGCTATCTCGCCCATGCGGTAGGAAGGAGAAGTTGAAAAAGAAGATCCTAAAGATGACTGGGCCATTCCTGGTCAAGCTCCTGTGCCCACTGTCTGGGGAAAGCCGGATGACAAAGATCCTCCTCCCTCTTCTGCTACTACTCTCGCAGCCTGAGGGGTTCTGGTTTTATATGTTTTTTGATGAATAGCTGTTTATTTCCAGCCTAGGTGCCGTGTGAACTTGCGGGGTGAATTTTTTCCCCCAGCCCTTTTTTTGTGAATTTTGTACTTTAGTATTTCTATTAATAGTTAAGGCCTTTATTCATAAAAAAAAAAAAAATTTGGATGATAAAATAATATAAATAAATTCTAAAAATCCCTCATAATCAAGCTCTTGGTCTTGACTTAAATATTAAACCCTCTTCTAATTGGACCACTTCAATCAATATCCAAAAAAGTGTTCATCGTGATCCTCCATATAAATATCATCAACACCTACAAATGCATTGAGTTAGTAATAAAGACTCATAACTAATTTAAGTTTATTTCATATTTTCCTTACTATCAACATTTTGCATTGTGTTTTTATTTTATTTTATTAAGATCAATAGAGTATGGTTAAATTTTTAAAAATCTTTTGGTTATCATCTAAACCTACATGAGAATTCACATTTAACATATATCCCACACAAGTATATAATTCATTTGTAAATTAAAGACTCAAGATTGTGAACTTTATTTCATAATTTCATTACCATCTCTAACTTGTATTTCATCAATTGTTATTGATGCCTACTAGAATCAATAGAAACGGGTGACACATGTTCCTAATTTTTTTGTTGATCATCTAATGCTGCAATAAAATAAATATTCTACATTTCATCTTTGAAAAAATAAATTTATAAACTAAAGGCTTAAAATTGATTGATTTATGTTTATAGTTTCATAACCATATCTACTTTGCATTGAATCCATTATTGTTAATGTCTAGTTAAGGTCAATAGAAAATGGTAACATATGTTATTTAGCTTCTTCTTGATAATCCAAAACTGTAAAAAAATTCACATTGAATACTTTCATTTAAATAAAATGTTCAAGTATAAAATCAATTTATGTTATTAATCTGAATAATATTAAAATTATTAGTTACATGCAATAGTTTGTTGACATGACTGAGAATGGATAATACTGAGCATTGATAGTTGATATCTAGAAATTGTATCTTGTATTTTTATTAGGTATAAAAAAGTGGTTAGAGATATGAACTCGGTATTTTTTTTATAAAATGAATAAAACCATTTAATAATTAATATCTTACCATTTGTAACTTGTATTTCATCTATTATTGCTTGTTTTAGATCAATGAAGAAATCTAATCAACATTGTCGAATACTCTTTTGATTATCCAAACCTACAATGACACATGTTTAACATATGAAATAAAAAATGAAGTATTGTTATGTAAATTACTAAAATAATCCAATAGTATATCAATACTACCCTAAGATCCATCAGAGGGTGAAGTAAGAATATACCATGGCTTCCAAAAAGAGAAGAATTTGCAAGGAATCTGATATGACATCTTTTTTTCCTGAAGCATAGCTATATTAAAAGTGGAGTTTTCTAATTGGTGCTTGATCATGCAACTTTTGTTAAGGTAATTTAAGCCCCTACGAATCCATGATACAATCATCATTACTTATAAAACCCTAGCTTGCATTTTTCCCATTTTTTATAGAATTTTGTCCATAATTTGCCACCAACGACATAAGATTGGGGTTCTTGATAAAAAAAGGGTTTTTGATCATATTATTGTTTGTGAATATACAATTTGGTCTAACCTATGTTTCCATAATCATTTGATGCAGAATCATCCTTGAGGCGTTGGAAATCTTGCATCACCCTAAATATTTTCTTTTCAATTTGTTCTTTGCTTAGTTCCTATTAGAAGTTATGAGTTTCTTTTTTTTTTTTTAAACAAAAGTTATGAGTTTCTTATTGTATTCCTTGGTTTTGGATCATTTGTTTATGGGATCCTTTTGGCATGTTCTAGACATAATGCTTTACTTATGTCTGGGATCAAACCTTATTTGGATTCTTTGTTGTTGAGTTATTTAGGATTCAGGGTCAGTTCAGAATATTCTTCATGTTCTAACATTCAGCTAGACTTTTTCGATCTTCCAAAGCAATTTTTGATTGGAAAAATTTAGTGACTCATATCCCAATGCTTGTGGATCTTTTGCCAAAATCACTCTTGTGACGCACGTCATTTCCATTTCTTAGCGATAATATCTCTTATCAATTAGGTCCTGACTTAGATTTTTTTATTACGTTTTCTTATTCTTAGAAAATGTAATTGATCTAGCCGACATAGGAGTTGCAAAGGCTCTATATATTGAGTCTCTTGATATTTTTTGGGGGGCACTTCATAGGAGGTAACCTTGGATGGTTAGCACTAGGGTTTAGATATATATATATATATATATATATTTTTAATCAGGCATGTATGCTGAAAGACTGTAATCTGGATGTTGCAGGCCAATGTAATGTAAATATATGATTCTATAATAATGTGAAGATCATTTATGGCATTTTGATTGTCTATTCTTGTTTATAAGTTGGTTGTTTCCACAGTGTTGAATCTTGTTGCATGGTTAGACCATGCCCATTAGGGAAACATTGACAGTGAATACATCATCATCCCATCCTCATTAGTCCTCAACCTCTTTTTGTGTGCATAATTCAAATATGCTCAATGCATCTCGGTGGCCCCTAAATCATTATTACACTTGTCAACCAATTCTCCTCCACAAAAACCCCACTATGGATGGTAGATTTTTCATTCCCAAAGATGGTTTTCCCCTAACCTGGTTGTCTCCAACCCATATCAATCTAGCTGCCATTTTTAACACCCATTGAGGTTGGTGATCATGTGGGAGTCGAATGGATCCATAGGTGGAGGTGGGTCATCTACAACATCATCGCTCCAGTGACGACTATGCTCATGATACATAAAAAAATATAAGGTAGATCCTCCTTTTATCTAAAAGCCATGCAAATATTATTCTCACAATGGTATAAAATCTACTGAGCCTCTTTGATTTACTTTAATGTAATATTACTTTTTTATATTTAGATAATTTTTGTTTATATTCTATATCTACTATAGATGTAGAATATATATTATAATAATATTTCTTATTAGTATAAATATTTAAGATAAATTCATATAACTGATATATCAATTAAAATAATTATATTTCTATACAAGTAGAAACTTAATGCTTATTGTTATGTATTTTACCATATTTTTAGTCTAGTTACCAATCTAAATGTTCATTGCTTATCTTTTCTTCAATTTCTACTCATCTTACTTATGTTGAATTGTTCTTTACATTAAACATCTTGACCTAAAAATAATTATTAAAGTAAATAGCAGCTACTTAGTAAAAAGATTTTATTATTTAGAGTAATTATACAAAGAACTTATATTTTGAATGCATTTATTTTTACATATTAATACTGTATTGTACATTATACTAATAGTATACACATGAAAATTGAACAAATATATAAGAATAAAATAAAGGATCTTCATATTGAAGGGGATTCCCTCCTAATTATCTCATATCTGGCCAACAAATCTACAGTTAGTTGGGAAATCAAATACACTTTACAGGAAGTGATTAAAACCCTCCCGGACCTATCTTCGTTCGTATTGTCACATTTCTACAGAGAAGGGAATAAACTAGCTGACTGGTTAGAAAACTTGGGGGCCAAGGGCAATAAGATGGATTGAGAGAGAGATTTTTTACAAGCCCAACCATCAGAATTTCTAGAATATCTTAAGGAAAAATGTGATATATGCATCATGATTGAATAAATTAAAGTGGATGCCATAGGAAATAATTGTCCACAACTGGCCATATCAAGTAACTCGACATCAACGCAATGAATGTAAGTACATTGGTGGCATCCTAACCATTTAATTTTTTTCTTTTGACACAAGTGTAAGGGTTAGATCTTGATTAAGGGTCAAAGAAATTTAACATGATATGAAATAAAGGGATGAGGTGTCGATCTGTAAGATCTCATTTGTGTCAAGAAGGATGAAAAAATGGAGATAAATATCCTCTTTAATTCTCATAATTAATTTAGAGCTAAGTCCTGAGATTTTTTCAGAATCTGAAACACATGTGGTCATTATTCCAAGAGAAGTCATGTTTTCCCTTAAGCATGATGAATGCATCAGTCTAGGCCTATTTATCCCCCCAATGACTATTCATTTTTGCCAGTTGTTTTCTGAATTATCTCAAATTTGGGCTAAGTAGGTAAGTTAATGGATTATAGGGAGTTAAACTTGAGAGTATCCCTAAGGGTACAACATTGGGAACACCCAATTTTAGGCCCATATTTGGGTCGTCAGATGAACATTGTGTTTAAGCCCCTTTCGGAGCCAGTAATTGATGCTATCAGAGGCATAATAAGTGATCGTATCATGCTCCCGGACGCCCCTCGTCATCTCCTACACACCTAGGTGGTTTTGGTTTTTCTCTCCAACTAGTATGACATGGTGCCAGATTTTGACGTCTTCTTCCGAATGACCAATAATATTCTGAAAAGGGATTTTGTCTCAGTGGAGGAGCTGCAAGAAGGGATCAATGGCTATTAGTTGAGGTCATCCACAGCATGGGTTAGGGGATTCTTCCATCTAGAAAAGCTAGATAATAAAAATGAAATTGTACGCCTCTATGATATACTTAAGCTATCACTACAAGGTCAGGATATCATACATTTAAGAAAAGAAATCATAAAGTTCATGGATATCTTGCCTAGTGGAATGGTTGCAAATGCCTTCTTGCTATTTGACAGGTTCTCTACTATGCTAGCCTACGTTGATGATGCCTCAAATGCCACATCTACAGCAGCATCCATGTCACAAGCACTTTCGGCCACATCCGTATGCGGAAAGGCTTTGACAAAGCGAAAAATGAAAGGATACGTGTTGTCTGTGCTGTTTTAATTTTTGAATTTTGGGGCTTCTTTCTTCCCGGACTGGTAGCGGGTATAAAAATATATGAATAATGCATATCACGGGGGTTATGGTGTCTATTAGTAGAAAATGTAAGGTTTTCAATCCTTTTGTTGCTAGCAGATTGGAAACGGGGTTTAGGGTTTTTAGATACTAGTCATTCGGGCCTTATTGGCTTTGTAATGTTTGTAATTGTATGTAATGGCAAGGAAGGAGGGTTTTCTTGACTTTTTCTTTCCCTTCTGAGCCTTTGAAACAGGTATATAATAAAAATTTTATAATGGCACAGCCATTTTTACCAAAAAAAAGTTAAAAAATAAAAATATTAAAATTACATAATTTCTTAAATCTTGAAATGTTGCATATTTAATTGAGTTGACATCATAAATTTCATTCAAGAAGACAACATATTGTTAAAGTCAACAATTTATTATGATGTATGTAATATTTCATGTGTCATTCAACCCATTTATTGTGCTAACAAAATTTTAAAAAGGGATAAACAATTCAATGGCGTGTTATCTATTGTGATATTGTGAGAGAAACAGGGATTGGGTGAGTGAGAGAGTGTTTAGGTTGCATGTTAACAATAAAAAATATCAGAGAGAAAAGAGATAAATTTCTAAAATGTAATTAAGTCAAAATTTATAATGTTTCAAAAGTAAATGTATAAGAGAAAATGTAAATATAATAAAAATATTTATAGTTCTTCTTTAGTAAACATATAGAAGATTATCATTTGAGATGTAAGGTTATAATTTCTTTGACTTCTAAGGTTAACTTGATTAATATTTCTTGATTAATTTCTAGAAAATGATGGATCATGAGGTATGATTCAAAAGGTTTAGGCAAACAAATGCTTACATAGTAAAATCTAGAGATTAAGTAAACAATTTAGATGGTATTTGTAATTTTAGTTTGTATAATATGCAAAATTAAGTATCAATAGATTTCATCTTTAATGGTTGATGATATACTTAATAGTGAATTCACAAAAACTAGTATGTAAATTAGTAAATTTTAATGTGATTTGTGTTTCTATATCATATAATTGCTTTGTTGCCATAACAGATTGGCAAGAAAATATTCTCCTTAAATACTTATAATTATCTTTAGAAGATGTACCTATAGTATGCAATGTTACTATACTAAGATCTAATGAGAATAATTAATGAAAATTAAAAGAACCATTCAAATCAACAATTTACATTTTAATTGTATAAAATCAATATATTATGAACACGCATATTGAAATTAAATAACTTATCACAGAATATTTATCAATTTATTTTATTTTTTAAAATTTGTAAATAGATACAAAATACATTCACATTTAGAAATGATAACAACACCAATATATAGTGCAAAATGATTAATACAAGCGGAAATATGCATGCTATCATACAAATTGACCGCAATACCGATGTTACTAGAAATAACCTTATTTTTGGGATGCCTTTTGTTTGATTAGAGAAGCAAAAATGTGGATGTTTCCCTGATAGATTTGGCAATCGTAATTGGACAAATCTCTAATAATCTCTTAAACGCGAGATCTGATCTGTCTACCTTCCTCTTCCACCATTAATGTACGAACAGATTTACTGGTGTCCTCCTTGGAAATAGAATCATCCTCCTCCATTCTCCTAACCTCCATCCCTAGCTTAAGCTCCTGGACTACGAGGTTTGCATTTAAACATTGCAGTGGAAGAGTCACAAATAGCACCCCAAACCTCAATCCTTCAGACACTGAGATCCAACTGCAATGATTGAGGAATGCTCCTGCAGAAGAGTGGGCCAGAATGTGCACTTGAGGAACCCAATCTGTTGTGAAAATTCCTATTGCAGTCACTGATTATTAATCTCCTATCTCATAAAGATTATTTAACTGCTAAAAATAAATTTACAGCTGAATATCAAAAAATAACACAACCGCAACTTCACTAAAATACGGAAAGAAACAAGAAACACAAGGACACAATATTTTGGACAATTGTCCTTGGAAAAACCCCTAAGGGAAAACCAGTTCTACAAATGGAAAATATATTAATCTTCAGCAATATAAGAGTTACAAAAGAATTCCTTACCGCTTACTGGCAGAACTCTAACAAACTCCTAATATCTCCTGCTGATATCCTCCACTGCTATACCAACACTATCATTGCACCTCTTGCTAACACTGCAAGACTATTTTCTATCACTGCAAATTCTTCTCAAAAACCTGTTGTTTCCAAATGACCCAATGACCCCTTTTTATACTACTCCTGTTGGAAAACCAACGGCTGAGATTAATTCTCAATCAACGGTTGAGATTAAGACAACTCAATAACCACTAACAAACTTGGTTATGAGGTGTCACCTAAAAAGAGCCAATATTAAATAATAATTTTTTTATCCTAACAATATTTGTTTGACAAAACAACCATTTTCTAATTCTAGGTCAGGACGAACAACTTTCCAAAACTACCCATAACTAATGCTGTTATTTCTGGGTAAGGACGAACAGCTATCCAAGCTACCCATAATTAACACTCCCTCTTAGCAAGGAAGTTGTTCTGCATGACACCCATCTTATCTCTGAAGAAGATGAATTTTTCCTTCCCTAATGCCTTTGTCAGAATATCTGCTACCTGCTCCTCTATAGGTATGTATTGTAGTTGAACAATTCCCCTCTGTACACAATCTCTGATGAAGTGATATCTGATATCTATATGTTTAGACCTATCATGAAACACTGGATTCTCAGACAACTTGATGCAACTCTGATTATCACAATGTATCACAGTAGTCTCAACCTTCTGACCAAATAAAGCCACTAGAAACTTTCAAAGCCATATAGCTTCACATGTTGCCATGCTAGCTGCTATGTATTCTGCTTTTGATGAACTCAAGGCCACAGATTTTTGCTTCGTGCTGAGCCACGAAACAAATCCTAATCCCAAGCTGAAACAACATCCATAAGTACTCCTTTCATCTGTTGTATTGCCTGCCCAATCTATGTCATTATAGCCTATCAACTTGATACCTTCACCTCAAACATATCTGATCCTATACTCAATTGTACCATGAAGATAACCTAGTAGATGCTTAGCTGCAGTCCAATGCACTCTCTTTGGCGCCACCATGAACTGACTAAGAGATTTTACTGCAAAGGCTATATTTGGCCTGGTGTTGACCAAATACATGAGCAAACCAATCAGCTACTTGTATAAGGTGGGATCAACATCCTTTTCCTTGGATGCATCGACCTTCCTCCAATTAGTGATCATAGGTGTAGACATGGCTTTGCAATCTTCCATCTCAAATCTCTTCAAGATTTCAATGCAATATTTCCCTTGACCAAGGAAATTCTCTCCATTATTCTGCCACACCTCCATGCCTATAAAGTAGTGCATAAGTCCCAAATCCTTCATCTTGAACTCTTTTGCAAGGTCCCTCTTTCAATCCTCTATGAGCCCTAGCGCACCTATAAGAAACAAGTCATCCACATATAGAACAAGAATGAGAACCTCACCCCCAACCACCAAGTAGTAGAGGTCCACATCAGCCTCACTCTTCACAAAGCCCATTTCCTGCAAGTATGTATCGATGTGCTCATACCATGCTCTGGGAGCTTGCTTGATTCCATATAAGGCTTTCTTTAATCTGCACACATGGGTCTCTTTGTTGTGTGCTACAAAGCCTTCTGGTTGTTCTATGTATACCTCCTCCTTCAATTCTCCATTAAGGGATGTTGTCTTGACATCCATTTGATGGATCTGCCATCCCATCTACGCTACAAATGAGATTACAACTTGTATAGAAGTATACCTGGCCATAGGAGCAAATTTCTCCTCATAATCTATTCCCTCCTTTTAAGAGAACCCCTTCGCCACAAATTTCACCTTATATTTCTTGATGCTACCATCTACATCGTGCTTTATCTTAAAGATCCAGCGTGATCCAACTACTACATCGTGCTTTATTAGTTGGTCTAGGAACTACCTCCCATACATCATTCTACATTATTGAGTTATATTCCTCAACCATAGCATCTCGCCATACCTGATGGTTTGCAGCTTCTTGATAGCTGGAAGGTTCACTATCTACCAACTGGCTGACTAATGCCACATAGTCATTGAACTTGGCTGGTTGTCTCCTCTGTCTTGTACTCTTCCTAGGAAATCCCACAGACTCCTGAGTATCCCTTTGTGTGTCTTGAACCTCATGGTTCCTACTGCCAACTGTAGAGGATGAAATATCAACCTCTATATCATCTAGATGCATATCCTGCTGCACCATTTGCTCCATACTTTGTGAATCTTCACCACCCGAGTCTATGCTTGTACTAGTAACTGTACTTGAGCTTTGTTGTCCTTGACTTGGACTTGGAGCTTCTTTTGGCTGCTCACTCTGATCATCTGCTAGAAAATCTCTGGACCTTCTAAATGCATTGTCCTCCATGAACCTGACATCATGCCTGACAATAATTCTTTTGGTCCCTGGAATGAACATCCTATATGCCTTTGAAGTTTCACTATACCCAAAAAAGTACCCCTTCTCTGCAGTTTGATCTAACTTGGTACGTGTGTCTCCAGAAATAAGACAATATGCCAAACTCCCAAATGTCCTGAAGTGACCAACATCTAGCTTCTTCCCCGTGAAAGCCTCCTCTGGCGTCATTTTCCCTAGTACCTTGTGTGGAACCCTATTCTGAATGTAGACTGATGTACTACATGCTTCTACCCATAAGTAGCGGGGCATGTCCTGGTCATGTAGCATAGCCCTTGCTGCCTCTGATATAGAATGGTTCTTCCTCTCAGCAACTCCATTCTGCTGTGGATTGTAAGGAATAGTCCACTCTCTCTTGATTCCTTCTCTAGTACAGAAATCTTGGAAGTCATTTCCTTTGTACTTGCCTCCATTGTCTAACCAAAGAACCTTTATCTTCCTTCCTTTTGAGTTCTCTACAAGAGCCTTGAACTCTTGGAAGTGAATGAAAACCTCATCCTTGGTCTTCAAGAAGTATATCCAGGTCTTCTTGGAGAAATCATCAATAAAGGTAACATAATACTCATATCCTCTGAGAGACTTTGTTGACATTGGTCCACATAAATCTAAATGTACTAGATCAAGAACACCCATATATTTGGTGTCACTCCTTGGAAAAGATGCTTTCGCAAACTTTCCCAACACACATCCCTTACATACATCGTCATGCTCTGTGCTCACCTCTGGAACACTTGTCACCATCTCATGAAGCAATATAAGTGCTCCATGATGACTATGGCCCATCCTCCTATGCTATAGCTCTCTAAGATCTCTAGGGTTACTATTGCTCATGAGTGCCTTAGGAGTATCAAACTACAACCTATAAAGGAAACCACTCCTAACTCCAATAGATACAGGTGATTTCCAATCTTTATGCTTAATCAAAACATGCATCCCTGTAAAGAGAACATTATACCCTTTATCCTGAAGGATAGATACAGAAACCAAATTCATACCTAATCCTGGCACATGCAACACATCATGAAGAGGAATCACCTTTTCATTATCCCTCTGAAACTGAACAATCTGTTTCCCAACTGAGTTGAGCTTGGACAAGTTTCCCATAGAAATCTGGATACTGGTGTTTTCGTCCTTGTAGCTGGAGAAGTATTCTCTAACTTCTGTCATATGAAATAACGCTCCACTATCTATATACCAGATACTCTGTGAGGTTGAGCTAATCATATGAGCTATGAGTGCAAACTCATTCTCCAATCTACTAGAGAGCTCCTCTACACTTGTTGAAGCCACCACCTAGTTCTTGCCCTTCTTATCTTTCTTTCTTTATGGACAATTGCTGACGTAGTGGCCAAGCTCATGACAACCAAAGCACTTGACCTTAGATAGGTCCTTCTTCTTCTTTTCACTTTGTGAATTTTCTCCTTTTCTAGATCCCTTCTTTTCTTTCCCCTTTCCCACTAGGGAAACATTTTCTTATTCCACCTCACTTTTCTGACTCTTGTTGTTGGCTCCATTGACAAGACTTAGTCTAAGCTCCTCCTGAGTGAAATCACTCCATAGTCGATCTCAGCTAGGTAAGGTGTCTCATCCATTAATAAATTGAACAAAGACATCCCACTGCTTAGTAAACCCATTTAGGGCTATTCTTACTATCTCATCTTCATCTGGCTTATCTCCAATAGCTGCTAACTCATCCTTGACAAGTCTAAGCCTGGTGAGGTAACTTGTAACATCTTATCCCTTGTTCATCAGGGTATTCCTCAACTTTTCTCTGAGAATCAACTTCTGGTTAGTGGTAGCATTCTGGTACAGATTTTGAATGGTATCCCACATCTTCTTCGCTCTATCTAACTCCATGATATGTGGAATAATATGGTCCTTGACACCATCAAGGATTATCCTCCTCACCTTGGCATCATCCTTCTTGTATGCTGCAAGTAGTACTGGATCTGTAGGTACAGCTATAGTACTGGTAACATATTCCTTGATACCATTC
>MU226277.1:1824522-1838685 GCA_018584345.1 Thuja plicata | reverse complement strand
TTAGGATCCCTAGGAAGTCACCATGACCCCTTTTGACACATTAGAACACTCAAGTGTGTCCTAAGGGGTCATTTGACCCCTTAAGACAAACTTGAGTATTCTAATGTGTCAAAAGGAGTCATGGTGACTTCCTAGGGGTCCTAGTGTGTGATAAGGTGTACTAGAACCCCTAGAAAGTCACCATGACCCCTTTTGATCCATTTGAATTCTCAAGTGTGTCCTTAGGGGTCTTAGGACCCCTTGGGACACACCTAAGTGTTCTAATATTTCAAAATGGGTCATGGGATCTTTCTAGGTGTCCTATTGCATGATAAGGCATACTAGGACCCCTAGGAAGTCACCATAACCCATTTTGACACATTAGAACACTCAAGTGTGTCCTAAGGGGTCATATGACCCCTTAGGACACACTTGAGTGTTCTAATATTTCAAAAGGGATCATGGTGAGTTTCTAGCGGTCCTAGTGCATGGTAAGGCATCATAAGGGGTCATACGACTCCTTTAGACACACTTGAGTGTTCTAATGTGTCAAAAGGGGTCATGGAGACTTCCTAGGGGTCCTAACACGTGATAAGGCATACTAGGACCCCTAAGAAGTCCCTATGACCCCTTTTGAGACATTAGACACTCAGGTGTCTCCTAAGGGGTTGTAAGATCCCTTAGAACACACTTGAGAGTTCTAATGTGTTGAAAGGAGTCATGGGGACTTCCTAGGGGTCCTAACACGTGATAAGGTGTACTAGGACCCCTTAGGTCCCTTTGTGTCTCCCGAGAATATATTGGAACCCTTAGTTGTGTCCTCAGAGGTCACAGAGGGACTTAAGGGGTGCTAGTACACCTTCTTATGTGTTATGACCCCTAGGAAGTCCCTATGACCCCTTTTGACACATTTCAACACTAAAGTGTGTCTCAAGGGGTCGTACAACCCCTTGGAACATAATTAAGTGTAGAAATGTGTTTCTGAGGGCTACAGAGGGACCTAAGGGGTCCTATTACACTTTCTCAAGCATTACGACCTGTAGGAACCCTCTATGACCCCTTATACCGATGTAATTAACCTATATATCAATATGTCCTATATAATATATATTATATATTTAGTATACTTGATTTAATTATATATACAACAATATTTTATATATAATATATAATACACACACACACACACATATATATATATATAATATAACATATATTTTACATATAATTTAAATATGAAGATATCATGTGATATATTGTTAAATACATATTAATATATATAATACATATAAAATAATATATAATATATAATTTATAATGTAACATTTAATATTAATATATATTATATAATATTTAATGTAAAATGTATGTTAGATAATATTTAATATATAATCTATAATATTTATAATATATAATCTATTATATAATCTAATATATAATATATAATCTAATCTAATATATAATATATAATTCTAATATTATATATCTAATATATAATATCAAAAAATGAGAGGGAGAAAGGGGAGGGAAACTTCAAAATTCAAAATTCTGCTGGGATTTTTGGGTATCCAAAAATATCGGGTACCCAAAAAAATTAGGTACCCGATTAGGCTCGGTATTGCTTTGTGCACCAAACCTACCTGGTCAACTCTTCAAATGTCCCAAAAATGTGTTTTTCCCCTGTTTCTCTGAGTTTCAGACTTCGAATATGTAGCTGACGACTTTTTCTTCACCCGAAAGTGAAGAAATGAAAAGGGTATTTTAAGGAGATTATCAGCTTTCTATCAATATAATTGTTGTCAAATTTTGAATTCGGTAAGTAATTATTAGTTATTTTCTAATTGAGTTACCTCTAAAGTGCTGATTTACATACTGATTGAAAAATGGCTATAACTTTCAGACGATATAACATTTTTGAAATCTAAAAAATGTGTCACATTTTATGCTTCGCCTACTATAAGGGAATTTTTTTTTTTTGAATTTGGTAAAGTTTTCAATGAGTTAAGGTGGTCAGACACGGGAGTTTTTTAATTCTTAAAATGTTGTAGCAGAAAATCCATAAAACTATTTTTTGGAACAAAATTACACAAAAATATGCATCACATCCCGGCATGAGTCTACTATGTATATCTAAAATCTTATAAAAAAATATTATCGTTTGATCATGATTGAGGTGGTCAGACATACACCTACTTCTTATTTTTTTCTTGAAATTTTTGTAATACTGCATTGAAATCTATACTTTTCACCAATTATATTAATCTTTTTTCAAAAAAGGTCTAGTAGTTTAGAAACTACATTCAATTTCCTACAGATTCTATTCTTACAACTTTTTGGTATTGTGTTGATAGCTAGTTCAAATTTTCACGTCAAATTGACTAACCCTAATTTGCTGATTTTTCATTGCCACTTAAGGGCATAGTTTGACCCCTCATGATCTTGCACATACCCAAATATATTTATTAATGATGATTTGATGAGATACACTCCAAAATTTAGTAATAAAATATAACAATAAATGTAGATTTGTTGTCTCTGATATTGTTTCCAAATAAGCTATCTACCGTTCAATCTCAAGAATAACACATACAATAAAATCTTTTAAGTGCATAAACTATCTACCATTCAGTCTCAAAGAAAATCATGTACAGTAAAACCTTTTAGTACAATAATTAAAGATCAAATAAACAATCTACCCTTAAATCTTAAAACCTTTTAATACAATAATTGATGATAGATTGAATGAAAATCTAATACTTATGATAACAATTGATGATAGATTGAATGAAAATCTAATACTTATCATCACAAAAAAAGAAAAAAACATTGGTAATATGGTTATTTTATTTTCTAATCTAAGATTTTCTAATTAGTCAAAGAAAATAGCTGTTAGTCAAAACTATTAGAATTCAAATGCTCATCAAATCTTTTCTCTCCTTAATTGAAGGATTGGAAACTGACTGATTACTACAAATAGATTACACTATAGAGAATGACGGATAATGGCCAGCTTCATGTGGCGATGTTCCCTTGGCTTGCACAAGGCCATATAACGCCCTTCCTAGAGCTGGCCAAGAGCCTCCTCACATATGGACTCAGAATTTCCTTTGTCTCGACACCGCTTAATATTGCACAGATTAGAAACTAGATATTGCCTAGAATTGAGCTGTTGGAGCTCCCGTTGCCATCTATGGATGGACTGCTAGTAGGCATTGAATCCACGATTGAATAATAAGAGATGGGAATAACAGGCTTAATATCGCTTCTTTTCCAGGCCATAGATCTTTGCGAAAAGGCCTTCAGAGCGCTGCTGAAACTGCAATCCCCATATTTTGTTATACATGATGCATTAATGTGCTGGATTCCTCAGGTTTCCGACAAAATGGGCGTTCCCACTATAAATTTTAGAGTGGTAAGCATGGCAGCCTTAAGTTTCATAATAGGGCAGCCTCGAGACTGACTACCCAAAATACCGACGACAGGCAATCTCACTGAGCCGCCACTCAGATTCGCCTCATCAATAGTCCATCGATGACTTTTTGAAGTGCAGAATGAGCTACCATTATATCAAAACAAGAAAAGTGGCCTCACCCTCATGGACCGCCTTTTCATTTCTGGGCAAGAAAGCTGGGCAACATCTTGAAATAGTTGCTTGGAGTTGGAAGGTAAATTTGTGGACTATTTTCAAAGAAGCCCCGACCGACTCATATTTTCAGTGGGGACTTTTACCCCCAGCCTACTCGCTTTGTGGTGTTTGTGTCCTTCGGTAGTGAATGTGTTCTCATGGTCCAACAACTCACTACTCTTCTATTGGGTTTGGAGGAATGTGATAGTGCATTCTTGTGTGTTGTTCTTGGAAGGTCAGCGGCTGAGTTGCAAGAAGCCTTTGAAGATCGCACCCATGGAAGAGGACTCATGGTTATAGAGTGGATGCCTCAATTGCATATCTTGAACCATCCTTCGACTAGAGATTTTATTTCACATTGTGGGAGGAATTATATGACAGAAGGCTTGCAGTTTGGAGTGCCTTTTGTTGCTCTTCCAATGCAGTATGACCAGGGCTTGACTGCTAGGTTAATTTTAGAGGAATTGAAGATAGGAGTGGAGGTCAGAAGAAATGAGGAGGATGGTTCTTTCATTGAGGAGGACATAGCTAGAGATATCCGATGTGTGATGGTGGAGGAAGAAGGTAATCAGATTAGGTCTAATGTTGAGGAAATTAGTAGGGTGCTGACCAGTAATGATCTCCATGTCTATCAGACAAACATCCACATCTTTGTCACTGCACTCAAGGAGAACACATCCAAAAAACAAAATGTTTGATATTGTATGCATATCAAGTGAGGCTGCCATCACTCTGAGATAATAGTTCTATGACTGTACTCCCTCTCCTGTTCCCAAATGGCCTTTCTACCATGGCTCCTACAGTTACGGAGTTTCTCACTCAAATAAATTGATTAAAGACTAGCCTAATTTTTTTCATGTTAATACAATGTATATTTTTAATATATATTTTGTTGATATACCTTTGCACATGTCATGCACTTTTGTGCTTTTTAAATTAAACATAACTTTTTTTTTCCTTTCTGTTGAAATAATGCAAATGAATACAATTAGAGAGACATAAATTAGATTTTATAATTGTAAGTTTTAGTCAACGTAACTTTTCTAACCAAAACAATTTTTATTAGACTATCGCATTAATCAAAGAAAAATAGGCTGGTTAGATTTTTCAATGAATAGTATATTTTGTAAATTGATTTTAAAATATCATAATAAATTTTATCATTTTAATTTGATATTAAATATTTTTGATATTAGCAACAAGAGGGTGTTGACCCGAGGTGCATATAAGCTAACAAAATAGAATTAGCAACATATTAAATCAGCACCATCAACACTAGATAAACAAGTATATTATCTACCTCTATCAAAAACGACAACAAAAAAGCTAAACCAACAGTGGTAAGTGTCCCAAAAATTAACAGTATCAGAGTTAGACAGCCAAAAAGAAATATGAATCCACGTAGGGCTATTTAAAATAAGTAAAGTCTTAATCTTAAAATAGAAATGACTAGCCAAAATATAGGGCTTGGGGTACACAGTGTGACAACACCCCAACCCACACTTCATCTTTAGCTGGATCCCTTCCCGTCACATAAGCGCTTTGACAGCAGCAGGTCCGCCCACTCTTCATTGAGGAACTTGAAGAGTTATCTGTTTCCATCCACCAAATCCTTCCCAGTTGAGGCTTGTTCATCCAGTAGGCAGAGGGTTGTGGAGGAGGCATGCATGACTTTAAGAGAGAATTTACTAACATCCACCAGCCTCCTATTGGTGTTAGCCAAGTCCCCATTCAGTTTGGCCCCTGAGTTCTCTAGATTAACCATCTAGAATTTAATTTTTCCCACCAGGCTAGAGCCCACAGCAGACTTAGGGTCTAAGCAATCCTGTTATCTGAGCTAGAAATTTCCTTACCCACATCGGCCACATTGTCTTGTTTATCAATTTTACACTCTTCCTGGTCTGTATGAGTCTGATTGTCCTGCCTGCTAGGGGACTCAACCGAAACATCCTCTTTATCAAACAGATCCTTCATAGCCCATTTCCATTTTTCTTTGGCAAGCTGAGAAGGAAGGCGGGTACTGGTGGGTTGAGGGTCAACATTTAGCGGGTAGTCCAGGTTAATATAGATCTTTTTTCCCTTTTTAGTAGGCTGGGGAGAGTACACTAGGGTTAGATCATGATTTCTTCTCGTACGAGGAGTAGAGGTCAAATGGATACCAGAGGAATTAGGTTAACCGCAGGGGTAGAACCGCCAATGGAGTCTAAAGGTGAGGGAATGCCTTGGTTTAGGGAGACTGATGGGGACAAATTCTATTGAGAAAGTTGGGTAATTTCCATAATGGGAGGAGGGAAGAGAGCCCGATGGAAGTGGTAGATCCTAAAGATAAGCCCCTGATGCAGGTAAATGGGTTTTTTGCCCAGGGAAATGGCCTCATTTACGGTTGCCACCGTATTCTTTAAAGAATTTAGAAGGTAAAAAGGAATGGAAATTAACAATTTATGCCTAAGATGATTAAGAAAGGGAAGGTGATAGTTGTAGAATGTACCAAACCTGTCCTCCAAGGTAAAATATTTCATCACGAGCTTACACATCTTCGGCCAGAATTTTGGAAGATCTGTCATGCTATAACCCCCATTCTTAGACACGGGTTTATCATCGTTTGCAAAGAATTGGTCAAACTCTATTTTGGCTAGGGTTTTGGTGGTTTTCTTCCACTTTCTACCTATGGTTTCCATGCCCATGGCTTTACCAATCACCTCCTCATTGATCTCAAAGATGATACCATTAATAGTAACTCTTCTCTCACTCCAACTTTTTATAAAATGATGAGAAATCATCTCATCATGCCCGGCCAAACATTTCATGAAGGGAAAAATCCCACCTTCTTTGCAAAAATACATCACCATTGGGTAGGAGGTGAATTCTTCCTCTATTCTATCAGGTTCAATCCTATGGTAGTCCCCTCCCATATTTGCAAAGTATTTCAGAGTGGCCTTCACCCAAGACTTCCAGAGCCAGAGAGAATCAAAATCCTTCTCAGCTAAAAACCATATAAAACTAGAGCAAGAAAAAAAACTAAGTTGTTGTGTGAAGTGGAAAAAATGGGGTAATAACTGACCTTTAAGTATCTATCATTTCACGTACAAAAACTGCTAAAATAATTGTCTTTAGGCACAAAAATCTCCGCTAAGGCCGCCGCTAAGGTTAGCACATGTGAGTGGCATTGTAATCCATAATTACAATCAAAACAATATTTGCCATATCCTTTAATAATCACCCTAAATCTTTGATGGCATAAAAAGACATTAAGACACTTTATGAAGGGGTTGACATAAGTAATCCACCTCTTCCACCAAAAAGAGATCCAACCATCCGCGGCCATGTGGCCCTTCCAAATGAAAAAACTAGGTAAGCACAAATGGATATTGCTCTAGGGTTTACCTTTTAGCGCCCGATTCTGATTTTGATTTTCAAACATTATGGTTATTATTGTTACTTCTGCTTGTTTCCAGCCCAAGCAGGTCCTGCAAGATTTTTGGTAGCTGATTAGCAGTGCACCAACATTGTAAGCCATCCGTCTACAATCCCACTGCCGCCATGGAACCAGTGACAAAATTCCCTTCCCTGTAAATGTGCTTTATGGTGGACTGAACAAAGTGAAGCATTAGCCCCTAGATATCTGACAAAATAGGGTCAACCGACCATCCAGCCAAAGAGTAACCACCACTAGCCTCAATAATGATGTCGGAGTCCCCCTCAGTTTTGATCCTGGTGCAACTGCAGTTCAGGGAAAAATTTAATCCCCATAAGAGTGCCATAGGCTCAGCCTAATTAACCGAGTCGTCAATAAGGGGACCAACATAAGTGGAAACTCGTCTCCCCCATTGATCTCTTATAATTCCCCCTCCTACTTGTCTATCACCCCAGGTAGCCCTATCAAAATTAAGTTTGTACCAGTTGTCTTGGGAGGGGCCCAAATAGTAGCCTTTCTAGCTCTAAGTTTAGAGCTATCAAATCTGTCAAACCCCTTGCCAAGACCCCAGACATTAGCAATCTTCCAGTCAAAATTGGTTGGGGGGGGGGGGGAGAAGGGATTTTCCAACTCACCACCAGCAGGTTATCTTGTATAAGTTTGAAGCCAGCATAGAAGACCTCCTTAGGATTGAGTTCAGTCTCTCTGAAGATCCTGTTATTGTGTTCTTTCCAGATGACCCAGCTAAAAATTGGGGGGATTTTGTTCTGGAGGAGTTTGATCAGTGGGTGCTAAGACATGAATTTCCATTCAAGGAGAGTGTCCTGGATGTTGCAGTTAGCCATGAAGCCAGAGATTTTAAAAATAGATAAAAAATAGACTGGAATTCCCTAGAGGGAAGAAGCAAGGAGTTGAAGCTTACCAACATTGCTGAGGAGTTTACCTTTCCAGCCCACCAGTTTCTTTTGGGTTCTTTCAAGGATAGAATTCCAAAAATCATTCTTCATGTCTTTGACCATCAATGGGAGGCCAAGATAAGTGGCAGGAAGTGCGTAAGCCTGGCAACCCAAAATATTCATTATCTTTTTCTGGACCAATTCCTCAATGTTGAAGAAGAACATACAACTTTTGTGATAGTTGATATGTTGACCCGAGGCTGTCGCATAATTGTCCAAAAACAGCTTCCACTTAGCAGCTTCTCTAAATGAGGAGGCTCCAAAGAAGAAGGTGTCATCGACAAAATGGTGCAGGATAGCAGGTTGCAAAGTGGTGGCTGGCTTAATCCCCACAATTTCTCTGGTGTGGGCCATCTTCATCATATTCTAGCCAAGAACTTCAGCTAGGAGGATGAAGAGGTAGGGGGACAGGGGGTCCCCTTGGCGGAGCCCTTTACCAAGGTAAAATTTGGCTCTAGGTTTACCATTGAATAACACAGAGAACCTCATAGTCTCTAAGAAAAAATCAATAAGGTCTATGAACTATTCAGAGAAGTCGAAAGAAGCCAAGACTTTGTAGAGAAAATTCCAATGGACTTTGTCATAAGCTTTAGAGACATCCATCTTAAGGGCCATCCCAGTAGCTCTACTATGGTCAATGTAGTGGATGATTTCATGGGTGGTGATGACATCATCCATAATTTGTCTACTAGGGACAAAACCTTTCTTATTGGGGCTGATAATTTTGTCAAGCAGGGGTTTGATTTGGTTAACCATGATTTTGAAAAAGACTTTATACAAAGTATTGCACAGACTTATGGGTCTGAAGTCCTCCATGAATTTTGGCTCTGCAAACTTGGGGACCAAAACAATAAAAGTGTCATTTAGTTTCTTTAAGAGTTTTTTTGCATCTGATGAAATGCTGAGCAGCATGAATGACATCATAACTAACAATATCCCAATACTCTTGGAATAAAGAGGGGGGGAAACCATCTCGACCAACGGCTTTGTAGGCTCCCATGGAGAAGACCGCCTTATGAACCTCCTCATCCGAGACCCGCGACAAGAGAATGTCATTATCCTCAACTGTGATGTCCCTGGGGAGCTACACAATGAGATTTTCCTAGAGAGAAATCGGGTCCCCAGGGGACGAATCAGTGAAAGCACTTGAGAAGTAATCAATGGCCAGCCCTCCAAGTTGGATAGGGTCTGAAAGCTCCACTCCCCCAGGGTTCCAGAGTTTAGTGAGGGAGTTTCTTTTTTTATGCTTACATGCCGATTGATGGAAGAAAGTAGTGTTGCAAACCCCCTCCTTCAGCCACTGGACCCTAGATCTTTATTTCCAGAAGACTTCCTCATTGGCCAGAGTATCTTTCTAGCTTTTCTTGGTATTTTCTTCCTCCAATTGTAATTCCTCTAAAAGGTCACCCCCTGCCATTTTCCCTTGGAGAGAATCAAGTTTCTCATTTAGCATCTTTTTGGTATGGAAAATGTCACCAAATGTGTGTTTTCTCCAACCTTTAACCTCATCTCTAATAATCTCAAGCTTGGTAGTGACCCTGAACATAGCCAAACCTTTGACCGCAATGGACCACCAATATTGAGCCTTGTCATGGAAACCATGGTGGGAGGCCCACATAATCTCATATCTAAAGGGAGCTTGGTACGGGTATCAAACATCCACCCATTTGAGGAGGAGGGGGTTGTGGTCTGTTGTCTCTCTAGGGAGGGCATCCAGGGAGGAGGTAGCATCTAGGTCCCAGGTTGAAGAAAGTAAGACCCTATCCAAACGAACCTGAATTAGGTGGTTACTGTATGTGGTAAAATTAACTTTGTTATTCAACCATATACTTCAACATAGTCCTTTTTCATCAGCCACATACAAAAGTGAATATGAGTTATTCATCCTGCATGCCTGTATGATTCAACCTGTTACCTTCTATCTAGATGGGGTTTCGAATAGCTCTCATAACAAGAGTCTCACAACCATAGACCAATCTCAGAATGAGAGTCTCACAACCTTGTTTATAGCCACCAAGATGCATCATCAGAATCCATGACCATAGCATGTTATACCTTTAGAAATATCACAAGTGTTGATTGACATGACATGTTTTCTCTTTCGTAATGTGTGTCACTAGGTGTTAATTAACAATTGGGTATAAATTTATCAATTATTGAAAACTAGATCTTGCTACCATAAACAATTATACACCATAGTAAGACATCTCTTGTCACCCTACCCACAAGAAATAACATTGAGGTTAAAAATTATGCACGTTGAATTATGATTGATAACCACATAAAGGGGAAGTGAATCTATTGATATAATTACATGATCATTTCACATAATACAAAATTTTCACCTAACATAAGAAACATTAATATGGTGCTATTATGAGAAGGTTGATAAAATGCGACATTGTTAGCGAATATTAGACATAATCAATTTATTTGTCAAGTTCAAGAGAAAAACTATACCTATGTTTATAGGGCATGGGCCATTGTAATACAATATCTAAAAATAATTTGGAGAATGGTTTCAATATTTATGATTTAGGTGCAATGTAAAAATATGAACTAGTTAAGGAAAAGACCTAGGTTATAGGGAACCCAATGCAGGGGAATCAAAAACATAAATAAAGGTCAAAATAAACAAACATTTATATATATGCAAAATCATTGGTGAAAAAAATTGACAATTTGTTGGTAAACAAATTTGCACTATGAATTCATCCTCAAATTTGACCTATTTTCCCTATCAGAAGTGACAACCCTATTGATATTTGGATATCTTACTTTGCATATGAGAAGGGAAGCTCCATCGTATGATAGGGATATTTTGTAGTTTTTTTGTAATTTTTACCTAAAAGTACAAAAGGGATACAAAATAAAGCTAAAGAAAATGTATAAAAGAAACCCCAACAATAGACATATGAATACCATTTGAGATTCAAAAATGATGATGATTAGAAAGGGGGTTCAAGCACATGATTCAATGATGACAAAAGAATTATAGCAAACCTTAACACATGAAAAGATAGGCTATGAAAACACATCCAAATAAAGATACAAAGAAATGAGTGCATTTCTTCACATCAATATTATAGATTGGAAAAACAATTAGATTCCACAATTACATAAAGATATTACCAACTTAACATACTAAAAATTACTAATAATAAATAATGAATACATTCAAAACATATGAATAAATGCATTCTTCATTCTGTTTTAAAATATAAAAGTTCAAAAATACTTTTATAAATAATGTAAACCCAAAAGTCTGTTTGAAAATTTCTCCATAATTTTTCCTTTGTAAAAAGTGCCCTCTTTTTATATTACAAAACGGCCTTGTATTTGTAGGTGGTTTTGATAACTAACTTGTACCTACTTATAATAACTACTTAGGATAACCATCTTGGTAAACACTTATCATAACTAGCTATTTTAAGACAAGTTAGGATTTACTTAAGTTTTACATAAATAAACCTTAAAATATAAATTTTGTTTACAATAACTAACATAAGGCACTTTTACAAATTTAAGGAACTTAAAACTTGTAACTTTCAAGTTAGTGTTTATTGAGGTGCTTATCCATTTTTATCTACTTCTTTTGTAGTTTCCATCATTTCACCCTTTGACCTTTGAAGATTAAAAAAAAAAAAACATATATCTTTCCATCAATTATTGATTATGCATCAATCGTTAGAAATAATAAGTAGTCATTCACCCTGCAAGGTTACACAATCAAACTACATCATCTAGGTATCATTCACATCCACTTTTGCATATATGTCAATTATCTTTGGGAATTTTTCCTTGTGACAAATAAATTTTCATCTTTGAATGTGCTACAATTATGGACAATCCATGTTCTTCTTTCCACTCATCATATCTTCATATATGGCATTAGCTTCATTAAGAGGATTTGATGCTTGCATCTTCTATAACATTCACCTCTAAATCAATGCATGAGTCTTCATTTAGTTTAGATATTAGACAATTTATTTTCTTATGGAGTTCATAATTTACACATGCACCAAGATCAAAATTTTCTTTCAAACATCCCTATAACTACTCAACATTCATCCTAGTTGAAAGAAGCTAACTTTGGAGTTCATTGATCAGGAGTATATTTTCTAGATTTTTTTAACTTCAAATATAGACACTTAGAGACTTCTTCAACAAATTGTTATGAAACCTTTTTCTTTTAATTTGTAGCACTCTCACAACTTAAGCTCTACTTTCTCATATGTTTCCTTCCAAATTCCACCATTGGAAGCATAGGGTCAGTAAAGTAACAAATTTGAAGGGGCATGGGCATTCTCTTCGAGAGCATGATGCCTCCATAATACCTTCATTATATTGTCAATTTCTAGTTTTTTTTTTTCTTATAGTGTACTTACCATTTCCAATGAAAAGGATATAGTTGTCTAATAAAATATTTTGTTTACAATCTCATATACATTCCACACAATACTTAAAAGTTGGCTCCTTGGCTTCCAATTTTGATATATAGAAGAAAAATAATCAAGGGTGTTGGTCCATATAGAAGAAGCCAAGAAGTCTTACAAAGACACTAACAAATTCATGTTAACAACACATTAAAAGAACACACAAAATATCAAAAAGAAATAGCAGTATTATAGTAAGAGTTCAGAATCCATCCAGTAAGGAACAACATACAAACCATGGAAACAATCATATGATTATAATAGTAAAATAATGTTATGTATGTGGAGCCTAATCAGACTCAGGTTCTTTTGGCATGGTTTCCCCCAAGATTTATCTACAGGGGATTGGGGGAAGCGCCCCCAAGCTCAGAGTCAAGGGGCAAAGCCCCTTGCGGGGTCCTGGGGTAGAGCCCTAGGCGGGGTCAAGGGGTAGATCCCCTGATGGGTTGGCCATCAATTTTCTATTAGTTGGAGTATTTTTTTCCCTAATTAGGTTAAGTCAAAAACACTTGTGAAAAGGGCTTAGGGTTCGAGATTCATTGTATGAGGGATTTTCGTAGCTTCCTGTGATGGTATTGAGTTGCAGGTTTCAGATTGTAATCACTAGATAATAATAAATACATTGGACTCACTGTTGGTGGACATAGCCCAGGGATTAGGTGAACCGCGTTAAATTTATGTGTTATTGTGTTCTCTTCTGTGTGTTAATATTTGCATTTTTCTTCTTATTATTCTAACAAGTGGTATCAGAGCGAGGTTTTTTCATTCATTCTTTCATCTATTCTCCGAAGCAGGTCTCACAAGTTAGTGGGAGAGTCTCTTGGTTAAGTGGGAGAAATGGTAGATGAGGGTAGGCTGAAGGTTGATAAGTTTAATGGGCAGAACTTCTAGTTATGGAAGATGCAAATGGAGGACTATCTCTATCAGAAGGATCTATGGAAGCCATTAGAAGGAAAAACCAAGAAACAAGGAACTATGTCAGCAGAGGACTAGGAGGTTTTGGATAGGAAGGCTCTGGGATCTATTCAATTGTGCCTTGCACCATCTGTAACATTTAACATATCAAAGGTAAAAATGACCATAGAGATGATGGAGACATTGGCTAAGTTATACGAGAAACCCTCAGCTTCAAATAAGGTATTTCTTATGAAGCGTTTGTTTAATATGAAAATGGGTGAGGGAGGATCTGTATTGAATCATTTAAATAAATTTAATACTATCACTAGTCAATTGTCATTCGTAAAAATTGTATTTGATGAAGAGGTTAGGGCTCTCTTACTTTTATGTTCTTTGCTAGAAAGCTAGAATAGTTTGGTTATGGCTGTAAGCAACTCTGTCTCTAGTTCAAATACTTTGAAATTTGATGAAGTTGTTGGTGTTATCCTAAGCAAGGAAATGCGACGGAAAAGCACAGGTGAAACTTCAACCTCATTAGGTTCCACTTTAAATGTGGAGAACAGAGGAAGAACAAGTGAAAGAGGAAAAGGCCCTTTGCATGGCAAGTCATGAGGGAAGTCAAATAAAGGAGGTTCTCAATCTAAAGAAAAGAAAGATTGCTGGTACTCTGGAAATCCTAGTCACCTGAAGAAAGACTGTTGGTCTTGAAAAAACAAACAAGGAGATGAAAATGAAGATAACAGTAAAGAAGCTAATGTTGCAAGTAATACTTTACAAGATGCTTTAATATTATGTTTGGATAATGTTAATGATTCCTGGGTAATTGATTCTGGGGCTTCATTCCATGCTACACCC
>MU226277.1:1796397-1823890 GCA_018584345.1 Thuja plicata | reverse complement strand
CAACCAGGAAAACATGGGTATATTTTCTGAAACAAAAATCTAATGTTTTTGAAACATTTAAGAAATGGAAAGCTTTGGTTGAGAATGAGACAGGAAAGAAGTTGAAGTGTCTCAGATCTGATAATGGGGGTGAGTATTTTAGTACAACCTTTGAAGATTATTGTTCTATCAATGGAATTCAAAGGTAGAAGACAGTTCCAGGAACCCCACACGAAAATGGTGTGTTAGAAAGAATGAATAGGACAATCATGGAACATGCAAGGAGCATGAGATTGCATGCTGGACTGCCCCTTCATTTCTGGGAAGATGCTACAAACACTGTAGTCTATTTGATAAATAGAGGACCTTCATCCCCTTTGGATGGTAGTATTCCAGAGCCAACATGGACTGGTAAAAAGGTAAATTATTCATTTCTGAAAACTTTTGGTTGTGAATCTTTTGTCCATGTTGATAAAGAAAATAGAACCAAGCTTGATGCTAAATCTCAAAAATGTATCTTTATTGGATATGGAGTAGATGACTATGGTTATCAGTTATGGGATTTTGAAAATATTAAGATAATTATAAGTAGAGATGTTATATTCAATGAGAAGGTCATGTATAAAGAACAGTTGCAGGAAAAGAAGGATGAACAGGCCAGACAAGAATATGTGGTGTTGGATGAGACTCCTGAAAAAGGAACACCACTGGTACCTGATGCTCAGCAACAATAGGTTATCCCACCAACTCCTATAAGTTTTAGACATTCTACAATGTCAAGTAGACCTCCTAAAAGGTTTTCTCCTTCTTTGTATTCCATTTTATTGACTGATTCTAGTGAACCAGAAGAATATGAAGAAGCAATGTAGGTGGATGCCAAACAATAGTGGAAGCTGGGCATGAAAGAGGAGATGGACTCCTTGTTGAAAAATAAGAATTGGGACTTAGTCCCTTTACCTGAAGGAAAAAGAGCCTTACCTAAAAAATGGGTTTATAGATGAAGGAGGAAGATGAAGGAAAGAAGAGGTATAAGGCCAGACTTGTGGTAAAAGGTTTTGCACTGAAAAAGGGTATAGATTTTGATGAAATATTCTCCCCTATTGTAAAAATGACTTCAATTAGAATTGTACTAAGTCTTGTGGCTGCAGATGACTTGCATCTTGAACAATTAGATGTCAAAACAACTTTTCTCCATGGATATTTGGAGGAGGAAATTTACATGTAGCAACCAGAGGGATATGAGGTCAAGGCTAAGGAGAATTTGGTGTGCAGGTTAAGGAAGAGTCTGTATGGCCTAAAGCAGGCACCCCGCCAATGGTATTTAAAATTTGATAGTTTCATGGCTGAACAAGGTTACCATAGATGTCATTCTGATCACTGTGTATATTTTAAGATATTGGATAATGGGAGTTACATTATATTATTACTCTATGTTGATGACATGCTTATTGCTGGGTCCAATATGCAACACATAAATGAACTTAAATAGAAATTAGCAAGGTAATTTTCTATGAAGGATTTGGGTGCTGCTAAACAAATCCTTGGTATGAGGATTACACAGGACAGGAAAAATAGAACTTTGAATTTGTCCCAAAGTGAGTATATAAAGAAGGTGTTGAAAAGATTCAATATGTAGGATGCAAAAGTAGTCAGTACACCTTTGGCTAGTCATTTCAAATTGACTAAGGAAATGTGCCCAAAGGCACAGGAAGAGGTAGATAAAATGTCTAAAATCCTATATTCATTAGCTGTTAGCAGTCTGATGTATGCGATGGTATGCACACAACCAAATATTTCTCATGTAGTGGGAGTTGTCAGCAAATATATGAGCAATCCGGGTATGGAACATTGGAATGCTATCAAATGGATTCTTTGATATTTGAGAGGTACTACTACAAAGGCATTATGTTTCACAGGATCTAGTTCTGCTCTGAGTGGATTTTTTGACTCTGATTTGGCAAGAGATATTGATATAAGGAGGAGTACTACCGGGTATGTTTTCACTGTAGGGGGTATTGAAGTCAGTTGGATTTCTAGATTGAAGAAGGTTAATCCACTTTCAACCATTGAAGCTGAGTATGTAGCTGCTATGAAAGCTAGCAAGGAAATGATTTGGGTACAATGTTTTCTGGAGGAATTGGGTTATAAGCAGGAAGATCGCCCATTGTAGAGTGATAACCAGAGTGCCATTCATCTTGCAAAGAATTTTTCTTTGCACTCAAAAACAAAGCACATACAATTGCGATATCATTTCATTCAGTCAGTTTTCAATGATGGACAGTTAAAGTTGGAGAAGATACATATAGATGATAATCCAACACATATGTTTACAAAGGCAATGACAAGGGAGAAGTTGAATTCCTCTTCAGCTTTGGTTGGTCTTCTAGACTGAACAAAATAAAAGAACAACAGAGTCTAGGGTGGTTTTCTTTATTCTAGTGGGAGCTACAGGTTTGGTTGATTAGTCTCCAAGTGGGAGGATATTGTTGTGGAGTCTGATCAGTCTCCAAGTGGGAGATTGTTATGTATGTGGAGCCTAATCAGACTCAGGTTCTTTCGGTGTGGTTTCCCCCCAGAATTATGTACAGGGGATTAGGGGCAGTGCCCCCAATCTCAGAGTCAAGGGGCAGACCCCTTGTGGGGTCCTGGGGCAGCACCCCAGGTGGGGTCAAGGGGCAGAGCCCCTGATGGGTTGGCCATCAATTTTCTATTAGTGAGAGTATTTTTTTCCCTAATTAGGTTAAGTCAAAAAGACTTGTGAAAAGGGCTTAGGGTTTGAGATTCATTGTATGAGGGATTTTCATAGCTTCCTGTGATGGTATTGAGTTGCAGGTTTTAGATTGTAATCAATGGATAATAATAAAGACATTGGACTCACTGTTGGTGGACATAGCCCAGGGATTGGGTGAACCATGTTAAATTTCTGTGTTATTGTGTTCTCTTATGTGTGTTAATATTTGCATTTTTCTACTTATTATTCTAACAAATAAAAATATCCAAATAAGAAGCATAGTACTAATACCAGTCATTAACAATAGTAGAGTTATAAAAAATAGCATAGTAATAAAGATACTAAAGGCACCACTGGTCTTAAAGAGTATTAGACCAAAAAGTTATCAGGAAACCTTAGATAAAAATAATAATCTTTCCAAACGACTGAGTAATCACCCTAGCCCAATCATCTGTGAGGAACTTAATTGTCTTCCTTCTCTACATTTGGTGTCAATATTTTATTTTACAACAAACAAATAGAGGTGGACAAGCTATGCATCACTCATAGACTAAACCTGGAAATGTTAGTGAGTTTCCACCCTAGATACATCACCTTAGTTGACATATATCCTTGAGGTACTTTTTTAGCACCATACAACCATTACAAGTCTCGGTGATAGTTTCTTAATAGGTCCCCGTGCCCCCAACCTCCTCCTTAGGAATCATGTCATTGCTCATGTCAGTAGTCTCTCAATTTTCACTTTCAGAGACATGGGTTCTAGAGGAATTATCATTTGAGCCCTCTACCACCATAGCTCCCTATTTATCCATTTCCTCCTTCTATGATTTCTCTCCATTGTCCTCTTTCATGTTTTTATTCCCATCTTCATCGTTATCAGTACTGTTAGGTTCACCTACATCAAAGTCTTCAACCTCCTCATACTTTCCCTTTGTCACAGACCAAGTAGAAATCATGCGTGAGTGCTTGTGGGTGCTCTTTCCTCAACCACATCATAACCAAACCCAACTTTCTATATTATATAGGTGTCTTTTTAACTTCTCAATTTTATTTCATCCTACAAGAGATTTTCCTTTTTTTGTCTAGATTTTTAATCTTAATGGAAATTTTACCATTGGATTGGCTGGGGGTTTTAGGACTAGTTCGGCAGGAACTTCCCTTAAGGTTAGGGTTGCACATCTACATAATTTCCTACTAGGATCATTGGTATCTAGAATTCTCATAGAGTGCGGAGAATGAGGTAGAGCAGTTTCATGCACCATGATTCAACGTAGATGGAAAATAATGAGGTGAAAGTGGTAGGGATAAAAGATGACCCCCTAGTGAAGCGAGATTGGCTTTTCTCCTTAAAATTTAGAAAGGTTGACAACCTACTTGACATAATTCTCAAGAGAGTTTAATATAAAGAAAAAAGAGGAAACCAAGCCCCTATTGCAAAAATTGTTCATAATAGGCATATGGTAATGATGAAAACCCTTGAAATGACCATTGAGAGTGATATGCTTTATTACCATATGGCATACATGGTCCCATGGTTTATGAAATTTAGCTCTTTCATAGCCTCCATGTATTTTCACAAAAGACTCATCCAGCCATTAGAACTGGTTCATGATCTTAGTATCTCAAATCCTAATTTGCTTTTTCTATTTTCTTTTGATCATTAGGAGGCTCATAGCCTTTGCAATTGTTAATCTCTAAGTTCTGTTGATGATTAGCGACCAATACTTAGTCATTTACTTAGGCAGTTTTAGTTGGATATCACTATGGCCAAGCTAAAACTATCGAAGGCTGAGCAACATTGCCGAGCAGTATTCAGGTTTCCGAGTTGTATCATGCTGAGCTGAGTAGGATACTTAGTGCCGAGTGATAGAGATGTTAAGTGCCGAGAAGAATAGTTTTTGTATACATGTTTGGAATGATTCAAACTTTGAGGATAAGTGTTCAGGCTGACTTGTATAAGCTTTTTGGGCCGACTTATGTACGCATTTAATATTTTCCTATGAAGTTAGTTATGCATTTAATTGTTTTATCCTATGCATGACCTATTGTAATCATTAATTGTAATGTATTGAAGACATAAGTATTAGATCTTGATCATTGATCTAGATCTTGCTACCAGGCTTGAATAGATATATAAGATTGCTTCTAAACCCTATTTTGTAAGTGTGTGGAGAGAAGTGGTGTCTGTATTTTCAAGTGAAATGCACAGAGGGTAATTTTGTTAAGAAGTCTAGATCAAGTAGAGTGACAACACAGTGAACAACAGAGTAAAGACACTTCAGATTATGAGATCACAGAAGGTACTGGAAAGAGGAGATTCATCATCAGCATCTGAGTGCATAATGAAGGATCATTACTTGAAACATTCTAATCATTCTATCAGGTGAAAATCTCTTAAAATAGAGTGGTTCTAGTAGACCTTTCTAAATCTCCTAATAGAGTGCTTACTTTATTGTAAGTTGAAATCCTTTCATAGGGTATATTGTAATGATCTTTAGCTCTTAACCAGGTAGACCTTTAACTGGGTAGATTGCATTTTGTAATCAACTTTTGTAGGCCTAACAGGGACACTTTATTACTGCAGTAGTGAAGAATTTTGTGGGTGTCATCCCCACCCAGTTTTACCTATTTGGGTTTCTGGGTTACCAAGTTCTTTTTTTATGAGTTATTTACTTCATTGTGTGGATGCTATTTGATATTAAATTAGATTCATATATGTATGAATGTGAATCAGTTTGTTTTAAGTGTTTAAATTTGAAGATCTGATTCAGCCCCCTCTCAGTATCTTGCTTTCCCATTATTTTATTTCCATCAATTCGTATCCGAGCTTAGTTCTCTAGAAATTCATAATCAGCTTGAGAATACAGATCTTGAGATGGAGATCTACAAGATGGGTAAAGTCATTGAGAGTCTAAAGATTGATATTTAGCTAGCACTACAAAAACTTGAGACAGCAAGACAGGA
Source organism: Thuja plicata (assembly GCA_018584345.1). Lineage (NCBI taxonomy): Eukaryota > Viridiplantae > Streptophyta > Pinopsida > Cupressales > Cupressaceae > Thuja > Thuja plicata. The sequence continues at coordinate 1,818,216 of MU226277.1, read as the reverse complement.
ATTAAAGAAGTCCTTGATAGCAAGGAAAGATTTGGCCAAACAAATGAATGACACTCATTATCAGGAAGAGGACACCTTAATCTATTTCAGAATGGAGATTCTACTGAGAGTGATGTAGTAATAGTAGATCTACTGGAAAAGAATAGTGCACTATGTGAAGAAGTCAGAAACTTAAAAAATGAACAAGAAGCCCAATCAATAAGAATGTGTGAATTTATTGAAAAAAAAAAGAAAGCCAAAGATGACAAGGCTATGGAAGAAGAAGACAAAATAATGATGACTATTAGACTTGACAAAAGAACACATGATGTACAAAAAATGACAGTCAATCAAGTTGACATGGTAAACCAACTGCTACTTGTGAATCATGAGATCAGTAGGAAAGACTTGGAGATTGTAAATCTTAGATCTGAGAACAATCAGTTGAAAGATGAATTGAGATCTGAGAAAGAACTTAACAATAGAGTGAATGATCCCAATGCAGCTTTGAGCTACTTTGAACAACTAGTGGAAGCATCAAGAAGGCCTAAAGATTCTTCTGGATTAGGTCACACTAAATAACATACAACCACTAAAGAAGGAGAATCATCTAAGATAGGTGAAAGAAGGTATGCAAAGCCAAGAAACAAAAAACCTTTTTTCCACCACTGTGGGAAACCAAGTCATAAAACAAACATTTGCTGAAGAAAGAATGGTAAGTCCAATCCTAAAACTAACTTTAACGATTATTTCTCTAACTATAATAAGTTTGGACATCAAGCACGTGAATGTAAGACAAAGGCAAGCAATGGACCTTCCACACCTAGACTCAATGGTAATTGTTATAACCATCAAAAATATGGTCATAGAGAACAAGATTGTAGATCTAAAGGTAAACAATAATGGACATCAAAGGCATAAGAGAAATCACCAAGAAAAGGCAATACTTACAATTGGGACTACAACACATGGCATAGTTGTTATTACTGTGGTGAGTATGGACATGTTCCAGAAAACTGCATAAGGACACATTTTAGAGGAAAGTCTAAGAGTTGGATGAATGGAAGCCTAGTTTGTCACAATTGTCTGAAAATTGGTCATACAAGGAAAGATTGTAAGACTAGCGTACTTGCTCCTACTGTTGAGTAGATTAGAGCATAGATGAACCAGACATGGGTTAAGAAATCTGAAACATGCAGCAGTGAAGCTAGTATAGCTGAGGTCACCCAATCTAATGGATCAGGTGATCACATCATCTCCAACTAAGAAAAAGAGGTATGTAAGGAACTGCATCTAAAATTCTTGTCTTAAATCAGTTCCTAACATGAAATATGCCAGAGTCCATATTTGCATATGTTAAGATGCACCAGGACACATTTTAAAGACAAAAATGCTAAGAAGAGTCAATTGCACTATAGCTTCCGAGCATCAGTCATGGACACTAAGGCCGAGTTCTTTAGTGTGTGCTGAGTTTGTTGGCCGAGTAAGTTCTGTGATGACTAAGTTTAGTGAGCTGAGTGGGATGCAAGTTGTGTTAGAAAGCCGAGGATAGCTAACTTGCACTAGCTCAATGTGCAGAACATTTATTGCTTACCTACCTTGACCTTTCCAAATCTATTGAGGATGAACAGTTTATTCTTCATTTTTACATTGCAATTTTGACTATTTACGGAGCGATTGAAGAAATTGCAGAATTGATCTTAATAGAATCAGCATTGAAGATTTTGTCAGCGTATCATCGGCAATCCTAAGGTGAATAGTGTGAAGTGCTACTTGCCGAGGTACTCTTTTCTTCATTTTTTGAACCCTAATTTCAAGATTATGGCTACAAGCTCTTCTGCACTAGTCAAAAGTATGGAGGGAGAACAAGAGCAAGTTCAGTTAGTACAGAGTGATGAATGTGCACCTCTCAATTTTCGAGCTGTTCCTAAAAGTGCAATTCAGAGTGATCTATCTAGAGCTCTCTCATCCATTCCACCAAAGGTACTCATGATCCATGATGTAAGATCTTGTTACATGGTTAAAATTGGTGAAGTAGGTGATAGTGAATTGAGAAAATCCTACAGCAAATTATGTATTGATGGAGTTCTGAAGGGAGAATTCAAGCATTTAACCGACAAAGGGTTAACTCGTGCCCTATATTTCCCACAAGGTTGCAAAGACAAATGGATTAAGGTCATACTTAGCTAAGTTCATGATATATGTATGTGGTTAGACAATGGACCAGTCAAGATAACTAAAAACATGATTCATCAAGTGACTGGATATCCTGTTGTTAACGGGAAACAGACAATGAGAGATAACAGTAAAGAGAAAATTACATTGAACACGGGAGCCATATGGAACAATAGATGTATGACTATCTCTATAATTAAAGACCTAGAACTTGATTTTGGAGTAAGAGTAATCGCACATAAGTTCTATTAGTCAAGTCGACTGGATAGTGTTCCTTGTACAGCCGTTGACCAGGCATGGAAGATTGTTAAGAAGAATCATACATATGATCTTGCTGAGCTAAATCAAACACAACTAGCTGAGAACCTAGCACCAATTAGAAAATCTAAGAGCTTATCATGTAAGTTTGGTTCCATACTAGTCTGCATATTTTTCTACATTCAACATACATTTCCTACATTGGGAGATATTGTTTTGAAAAAGGATAAAACCATTACAGTTCAGATAAGTGAATGTATTGATAAATTAGGAGGTAATTTCAATAGCATTATGGGGAGATATTTTGTCGAATTTAAAAAGAGAATGAGATTAAGAACTAGGATTCCTAGATCACTAGTGGAGAAGCACTATGAAGAAATTTGTTTTCTAGTTGATATAGATCACACATATATCTAGGTTGTGACACCTAGGGTAGCATGTTTAGAACCATTTCCCTATGAAATTAACATTGATGAAGCATCAACAGCCATCATTGCACTCCTAACTGAGGCAATTGATACTATAGCAGAAAGATTTGGTAATTTTGATGAAGAAAAAGTAAAAATTTCAAGAAGTTTAAAGGAGGGAACCATGGAGAGAAAAAGGAAGAAGATTGTGAAAAATCTAAAGAAAATGGTTGGTTTGAATAGTGATGAAGAACTTGAGGATGCACCTTTAGGTCTATCCACTGGAAAGGAGAAGATATATCTATAGAAGAGGAAGTCAGTGCATCTGAGGAGATCACTGAGAAAGCTAAGGGTAAGAAACCAGAAATTATCATAGTAACCAAGCCGAGTAAAGCTAAACCTAAGGTTACACCTCCTACAACTAATCATCTGAGGACTAGAGAATCTATTTTTACTTCTCCAATAGTACAAACAAAAGTGTATGGAAAGAAGAAGGTTGGAGAAAGCAGTTCTGGAAAGAAAGCTAAAATTGCTCCTAATGCTGAGTTGAGTAAACTAGTAAAGAGACCAAGGAGGAAACTACACTTGGAGATAGATAGTGATGATGAAAAGAATGAGATTGATGAACCCAGCAACATACCTATAGCATAATTCAAGAAACCAGCTAATATTGATGAGGTATGTGACAATTTGAGAAATTCAACAGGGTTAGCTACTTTCAAATTCATTAAGTATGAGAAACTAAGTATTGGATATAGGCATAAAGTTTAGGAAGCACTTTTAGATATGATGAGTACTTTTAAGTTAACTCCTGCAGAGATAGGAAACCATGTGCCAAATGAACTATATGAGTTTTTGTCAAGCAAATGGGAATTTGCACTTACTACAGAGAGACAGATCAGGGAAGGTACTTTAGCCAAGGTGTTACCTGAGTTGACATCAAAACAATGAGAAAAATTCATTAAAGAATATAAGAATAGGTTTGTTCCTAAGCTTAGAGGTTATACTATTTTGAAAAATATCATTGAAGGATTAGTACAACAGAGTACTAGGATTTGGAAGGAAATCTTTGGACTAATAGTTCCAAAAGACAGGAAAGTTGATGAAGGTATATCTGATCAAAAGGAAAAAGAAGTGGAGATTACCCCTGAGCCACAAATGACACAAGATCAAATTGCTACTGAACAGGACAAGAATATAGATGCATTAGACTCAGCAAATTATGTTGATCTGACTGCAGACAGTCCAATTGACTTCATAATTGATGATTCTAGCAATTTGAATGCCGAGGGATAGGATATGTTGAGTGATACAAACACTAAGTCACCTATTAGGGAAACTGAGACTGAAGGAGGAAAGACCACTGCATCTGAAGAGAAAATTGATGAGATAATTGAAGTAATCAATGATCAGATAGGTGAAGAGGAAAAGAAAAAAGATGCACAAGAGGTAACTTCTCAAAATCCACCTATTTTAGAGATTGTAAAAATAGTTTTAGATAGTGGAATAGTGATGAAGGATAATGTTGGCAAGCATAAGGAACAAGAGGCACTGCAAGTATTGGTTGATCTACCACAATCTGCATCATCCACTCCCATAGGTCCTAAAACTGGAAGTATGCCTGATCCACAGACAATCTTGATAGAATTGAAAGAGGCAATGGATATTGATACTGTCACAGGAAAAGGTATTGATAAAATGCAGAGGAGCACCAGCTCACCAGAATTGAAGAGAAGGAAAATTATGAAGACGAAGTCTCAAATTCTTGATGTCACATTAGATGAGGTAATTGTGATTCTACAATGGGATCCCAATGAATTGTATTTTGAAAAAATAGGGACTCTTCAAGAATTACTTAAGAGGAAGAAGAGATAGGAAGAAATTAAAATAGAACAGAAGCAAAAGCAAGTGTTGCATGACATCAAGGATATATTTGAAAAGGATTTTTACTTAGAAGATGAAATGCCTCAAGCTCCCATTATTGATTAGTTAGTTCACATTGTATAGAAGGTAACTGATGATGACATAAATATCAATGAAAAACTTCTACAATGGTTCGAGAGGAGATTTGAGAGAAAAGTTCTAGAGAAAATATTAGAAGAGATTGCAACGAAACATGTTGAACTTTCTGCTCTTGTAGAAATTTTGGAGAAAGGTACAACAAACTTTTATTCTTTGTATAGGAAGCTATGTGATGTTGAATTCTTCACAAAGGATAATCTACAGCTTGTTGAGAAGCTACAGTTAGATTTGAAATCAACTAGAAATACTTTGGATAAGGATGCTACCTCTAGCTCCTTACATTATACTAAGTTGATCAATGCTCAACGAAGAATAGCCGAGCTTATGGTTGAAGATGGTCGGATTAGGGCCAAATTGATCACCATTCAGACAAGCCCGTTTCCTCACTTGGAGGTAATATAGAAGGAACTTTCAGCTACAAAAGAATTATCACAGAGAAATGCAAATCTCTTAACTGTAGAAAGTTCAGTGAGTCTAGCTGCCGAGCTAGAGATAAAATTAAAAGTTATGAAGATTGCCAAGGATAGTTGGGACGCTACATTTGCATCCACCCTACAACTTCATAAACAATTTTTGGACAAGTATAACTTAACCCCACCTACAATAAGTGACAAAAACAAGGGGGAAGTTGGTAAGGATACAGAAGTTGGTAAGGATACAATATGATAAATCAGTATAGAACAAGTACATTTTTAAAGCATGTATTTTATGTAACTTTTTGTATGTATAATTTTGAGTATATTCCTAGGGTAAGTACTTAGCATACTTAGGCAACATTTTGATGGAATGAAATGAAGAAATGATAAGTGTATTTTTCCCTGTAATATCAAAGGGGGAGATTGTTAATCTCTAAGTTTTGTTGATGACTAGTGACCAACACTTATTCATTCACTTAGGTAGTTTTAGTTGGCTATCATGGTGGCCAAGCTAAAACTATCCAAGGCTGAGCAACATTGCCGAGCAGTATTCAGGTTGCCAAGTTGTATCATGTCGAGCTGAGTAGGATACTTAGTGCTGAGAAATAGAGATGTTAAGTGCTGAGTAGAACATTTTTTGTATACATGTCTGGAATGATTCAAACTTTGAGGATAAGTGTTCAGGCCAACTTGTATAAGATTTTTGGGCTAACTTATATACACATTTAATATTTTCCTAAGGAGTTAGTTATGCATTTAATTTTTTTATCCTATGCATGACCTATTGTAATCATTAAATGTAATGCCTTGAAGACATAAGTATTAGATCTTGATCATTGATCTAGAACTCGCTACCAGGCTTGAATAGATATATAAGATTGCTTCTAAACCCTATTTTTTAAGTGTGTGGAGAGAAGTGGTGTCTACATTTTCAAGTGAAATGCACAAAGGGTTATTTTGTTAAGAAGCATAGATCAAGCAGAGTGACAGCACAGTGAACAACAGAGTAAAGACATATCAGATTTTGAGATCACATAAGGTACTGAAAAGAGGAGATCCATCATCAACATCTAAGTGCATAATGAAGGATCATTACTTGAAACATTCTAATCATTGTATCAGGTGAAAATCTCTTAACAGAGTGGTTCTAGTAGACCTTTCTAAATCTCCTAACAGAGTGCTTACTTTATTGTAATTTGAAATCCTTTCACAGGGTAGATTGTAATGATCTTTAGCTCTTAACTGGGCAGACCTTTAAACAGGTAGATTGCATTTTGTAATCAACTTTTGTAGCCCTAACAGACACACTTTATTATTATAGTAGTGAAGAATTTTGTGGGTGTCATCCCCACCCCAGTTTTACCTATTTGGGTTTCTGGGTTACAAAGTTCTTGTGTTATGAGTTATTTACTTCATTGTGTGGATGATATTTGATATTACATTAGATTCATATATGTATGAATGTGGATCAGTTTGTTTTAAGTTTTTAAATTTGAAGATCTAATTCACCCCCCTCTAAGTATCTTTCTTTCCCATTATTGTATTTCCAACAACAATAACCTCTTTGTTAACCTCAAAAATAATGCATCCCATTGAAATCCTTCTTTCTTCCCAATAATTTGCAAAATGAACAAATAGATTCTCATCATATCCTATCAAATTCTCAAGAAATTGAGAAACCCCACGCTATTTACAAATATACCACATAGTGGTATGATTTTTAAACTCATCCCATTTGTTGGGATCAATTTAGACTCTATCGCCACCCATAGCAAGAGAAATAGAAAAACCCATAATAGCCACTCAAAAAATAATAGAGCATACCTATTAGGATTAGAAGACAAAAATATAACAATTACATACAAATATAACCAGTAAGGCAAAGGAATAAAACACATAGAAGTAGAACAAGAAGACACAAATTTAACATGGTTCACCAAATCTTGGGCTACGTCCACCAAACAAAGAGTCTAATATTATTATTCAGTAATTTCAACTTATTACAACCAGAGATCCCTTGCAACTCAATACCACTACATATATTATAATAATTCTTAGTCTAACAATCTATAACCATAACACAGTTTTGCTTACAGAAAACCCTAACCCTAAAACTTGCTTGATGAGTCAACCTAGGGAAATGCTGGAGAAGTAAACCTAGGGAAATTCATGATGATTCAACCCTGTTAATTGTAGAAAAATGTACAGTACTTTCCTGATCACTCACCACAAACCAAAAATCTCCCACTTCCATACTAATTAGACTCCACGCTAAAAAATTTCCCACTTGGAGACCGATCTTGTAGCAATACTGCTACATGATGATTCAACCCTGTTAATTGTAGAAAAATGTACAGTACTTTCCTGATCACTCACCACAAACCAAAAATCTCCCACTTCCATACTAATTAGACTCCACACTAAAAAATTTCCCACTTGGAGACCGATCTTGTAGCAATACTGCTACCCTTGGAGCTACCACTGGAAAGAAACACCCTAGAATATGTTTTTATGTTTTAATAAAGACCAACTAAAGATGAAGATGACTTCACCTTCTCCCTTTTCACTACCTTTGTAACCATATCCACTAGATTTTCATCCATATGTATCTTTTCCAGACTTAACTGTCAATCATCTAATACTATCCGAATGAAGTGATACCTCAACTATATGTGTTTTGTCTTTGAATACAAGGAAAAATTATTAACCTATGTTTTTCCCAAATTTTTCCATGAAGGATTGCAGCCATATCATCTCCTTTCTTACCTCTATTGTAGCGACATACTCTACCTCTTTGGTGGATAATGAAACCACCTTTTATAACCTGGAGATCCAACTCACTATTGTCTGACCAATATTAAAAACATAAGCATTTGTTGGATATACGTCTCAAGTATCTAAGAATACATTTTACTAGATTCTAATGCTCAACACCAGGATGACTCATATAACTACTCAAAATCCTACTACATCTAAAATATTAGGTATAGTGCAGACCACAACATACATTAAAATTCCTACAACTAAAGAATAGAGTGTCAAGGACACTTTTGCCTCCCACTCTTGTTTCTTTGGACATGTCTCCTTAGTCAATTTTAAATGACTAGGGAAAGGTGTGATGAAAACTTTTGTGTTACCCACGGAGAACCTTTGCAACACCTTTTTAACATAATCAGCCTAAGATAGAATCATTTTTTTGGGCTACCTATCTCTGCGAATTTTCATACCAATGATTTTTTTTTCTACCCCTAAATCCTTCATAGAAAATGATTTTTCTAACTGTTGTTTTAACTCTCTTATGTGATCCATGTTAGACCCAGCTACAAGCATGTCATCGACATATAAACATAAAATAAAGTAGTTTCCATTATCCAACCTCTTAAAATTTTAAAAAAAATGATCAAAATTGCACATGTTGAAGCTATGCTCAGCCACAAAACTATCAAATTTTAAGTATCATTTGTGAGGTGATTTTTTCAAGCCATATAAACCCATCTTTAATAAGCACACAAACTTCTCCTTACATGCACCCTCAAATCCTTGGCATGTTGGCAAGGGATGAATTTTTGAGTGATACAAGACACTTAAGGGTTGTCATTTATGGAAACACATCTGGTATAATGATCGCTTGGAGTTGTTTACAGTTTTGGAGATGCAGATTGTAAAATGACTACGTACAGTGAACATAAATACAAAGTATAGCAGTACAGTTTTGGACAACGAAGCCAAATATTTGTCTATAGTGAAATATTTCTTTGTCTTTGTTGAAAATATTTCAAATTAAGCCTTTTAATTCTATATTATAAATAAAAAATTATATTATACATGATATAAATACTTCTTACTAAAAAACAATTTGTTAGTCTTTTCATTTATATGTAATAATATGTAATGAAATGTGTGTCATGTTGACCATAAATATTTATTTAATTATTTATATAGGCCATATATGAACACAATTAAGAAAAAATAAAGCTACATAATAATAAATTTGTACTGAGGCAAGGGAAGAATTTGAAATGACCAAGGGTGGGAGCTTGGGCAAAAATGACAATGGCGCTAAATCTTCAAAGGCACGGTATGAAAGAAAATATAGTGATGAATATGATGAGCGGGGAGTTAGAGGTTTCCTGTGTTTTATGGAGATCTTGTTCTATTTGGTAGTGACATCTAATATCTATTTTGTTCTCTCCATTTTCCCTAGTCGCATTTTGGCTATGTTTGGAGAGTAATTCAAGTGGTTGGAGGACTTTGATGGGGGAAGAGGTGCTAAAAATATCTTCTTTGTGCTTAGATGGATTGGGTCTTTGTCTTAGGAGGGGTTTTTGGATTGGAGGGTTGTTTTTTTCATCTTTCTACTTGTGGTGTTGGCACTCCTTGGACTTTGAGTTCTTTGGTTGACTACCTAGATCTTGTTGTTGTTGGTGGTTGTCTTCTCATAGAATTGGGGATTTGATCTAGAGTTTTTCCTTTTCCTTTCTTTGTTTTGTGTCATCGACCTTGGGGTTCTTTCTTTTAGCCATCCAGTGTGTTTCATTTGTTTTATTTGGTCCTATTTTTCTTTTTCCTTTCCATGTCTGCTAGTTTTCTATGGTGTTTTGTCCATAGGGTAGGATAGATTAAGAACCAAATTAAAATATAAAAAGAACCCCCATATAAAAAGAAGAAAGTGAGATAGATTAAGAACCCCCATTAAAATATAAATAGGAAGTAGGAATAAATAGAACATCTTTTGAAAGAAGGTTGTATCTTTGTTTTATGAGGAAGAGATAAATGAAAGTTCTAGAAAATCTATCAAATGCTGAAGTTAAAAGTGGAAAATAAAAAGTTTAAATAGTAGCCACAATTCAAGATTGTGGGGAATGAAATGCTTACAATAGACACTAGGTGAGAGTAAACTTCAGTTCAAGAACTCTTGTGAGAGCCCAACACTATGAGCTAAACTTTCAAAAGTTAAAGGAAAAGATATGATCAGTATGTCATAAAGTTAGGAGGGAGTTCCATTTTCGATGCTTGAACCCAAAAATGCAAAAAAAGAAAATTCATTTTCAAATATGAAAGATGACATGTCCCCAAAGACTGTAAGTTCGTTTGAAAATTTAATTCATAAAATTACCTATGTTAATAACACCAACGAATGCAATTAAGAAGATGTTAATAAAGGATTTGAAAGGATTATTTTAATCATTTCTCAAATATTAAACTCGCGATAATGGAGAAAGCTCGGGCATCAAGAGAGCTCCACCTGAAAACAATGGCTTCTCATACTAGTAAGTTCAATTAATATTCTTGTCATTATTTGTTTAAATTTTGATTTAGTTTGAGATAGATAGTCATTATTATAGTTAATTTTAAAATAAAAGAAAAGGGAAAAACATGAGGTTTAAACACCTAAGTTACAATCACTTGAATGGATTGGACTATGCCTTATTAGAAGTAGGTGATACTTAATAGAAATATGTAAATTTGAGGGAGTTCTAGGATAGAGTAAGATAACCAAATAGAAAACCAATTACCCAGAAGTTAGTAGAAAGTGGGTTGCTAGAGGCTGCCTGATTTCTTTTTCTTGTGGATAGTGTTTATTTGATCTTGGAGTGTATGAACAAATATAATCTAGACACAAGAGAGATTAAACCCAAATATTAAAGGGTGGTCATCACTCTCAATAGAGAAGTGATATGAAACTTCTTCTAGTTTCCAGTAAGAGAGGAGTATGAGAAGTAAGATTTACTTCTTTAAGAAACCAATTTAACCTGAAGATAAGTGTTTACAGGACTAAATTTGTAAAATATTGGTTTTTTCCACAAAGGAAGGGTCAGTCAAAGATACCTAAGGCTATACTTCAGACATGTGTAAAGGGGAAAATTACATACATTACAGTACCATTGCAGAAGCTTAGAGGAGATGATGACACAATCTTCCTAGACAAGTGGATGTTTTTCTTCATTCAGATGATTTGCACTGGTTTGGGATACTTAGAGTCAAGAGAATTGATTAGTGACTGAATACATCATCAAATCATGGTATTCACATTAAAATAATTATTTTACATGTCTAATTATTTAGTGTATTCCGTATCTTATACTGAATATTTTCCAGGGCTAGACCATGTGCACAAATTTGAGGAGAGTATTTAGATTTATAATTTTTTCCCAACCTACAATTACAAAAAAGTTACACAAATTTTTGTATAGTGAATGACACTTTCATAATGAAATTGGTCATTGAATTTTAGGGACACATGAAAATAAGGATATCCCCTAAAGATGACACGTTAAATCAAATTTATGATAGCTATTTTATTCAATTCCCAGCTTTACTTATATAAGGATTTGTGCATTTGATGATTTCCCTTGGAAATTACCTCATTATGTAGATGCAAAGATCATCATGGTTGAACTATGTAGGAAGATTTGTGAAGTGAAAAAGGTGTGCAGAAAGATACAAGGTAGTCATTACCTTTCTTGTTCAATTAGGAGTATACGTATGCTAATCCTCCTTCATTTCCATAAATATTACCAAAGTAGAAAGAAAGTACTCTGTGCAAACATACGATAAACTATAAGGGGGAAATTCAATCTGAAAAATTTCATGAATGATAATTTGCAGTTAGGATCGTCATACCATAATGTCTCCTCATTGGAGGATCTCTAGGCAAATTGTGCAAATGATTATGAGGTGCAAAAGAGATGTTTTTCCAGATTGACCATGAAACAATTCTAAGAGTACCATGTTCAATTCAATATCCTTTAACTATGGATGATAGCCTAATGGTATAGGATAGCTCGCTACAACCAATCAACTAACAAGATCTAGAATTGGATGATCTAGATGTAAGGAAAATACCTATCCTTAAAATAAATAAAATATTGCTAATAAAGAAAACATGATAAAGGAAATATAACATAATATAAAGAACCCCTTCTGTCAGTTATTTTTCTTGATGATCCTTGTATACCTTAGAAGAAGGTGTGTAACTCTTTATGCCCGACCATGGATTCAACAATAAGAAAAAAAAATATGGACAAGGTTCAAAAAACCTTCTAGACTTTTAGCTCCACGGACTCAGGTGGGTTTACCTATCTCTCTTCCCTCAAATCTTCAAATTCACTACTTAAAAGAACTATAATGGATTGAACACAAAACATGTAAAATTAAAATATGTTTATAAATTTTGATGAGAACCATACATTCTACTGTACAAGACCAGTGCTCTATCCAGTGGATATGGAGTTACTCTAAATGAAACAAACCCTTAACAAAAAAAAACCATCAAGTGTAACACCTGAAAATGAATTCTTAATTAAAATATGCCTTACATACTCAATTCACACTCTTGAAGTAGATATAATCATCAAATTCATCACAACTTTAAGATTCACTGAAACTATCCTAAGGAATTTGATTTTTCCCTTGAAAGAAACTCTAAGATAATTAGACACTCTGCCTTACAAAGTGATGGATTACAAATCCCATGACAATGCAATCCAAATGAAAACCAAAGCTTAAATAAATATAATTACTCAATAATATCCTCCCAATGAAAGGAAATTATAGACATCTATTGTTATTAAAGAATCTATTGCATATAAAATTAGAGCCAAGGAAACCACTGATAGTCTTAATCACAATATATATAACTTACGAACCTTTATGGCATAATTTTATCATCCTTTAAAAATATTATAAAATGGGTCTTATACCCTCAATTCTACAAGTTTTTCCACCGCCTTAGAGCACAAAGAAATCCTAAAACACAACCACTAAAACTCGGGAACAAAGCCAACATTAAGGAAGAATAGACAAGCAGCTGACTAAAGGATAGAAAAAATAAACAAAACCAAACAGAACCCCAATCCTTCACCTTGCAACCTTAATGCACCCTGACCCAACAAGAAAATAGTCCTCCATCATAAATCGGCCACATTTATGTTGAGATAAGGACAAAAACACATCAACCCACTCCCCTGAAAGTTGAAACACACCACCAAAGCCATGAAAATACTTAGAGAAGTTCAAAAATTCAAATACCACTTCCCACATAGGTTACCCCCACCGCAAAAACATATCCAATGACCCAAATTTGAATCCAACTCAACTTTAAAACATGGCCGTCTGATCAACCTATAATTACCTAGGCACCAAGTAAAATAGATAACTTGAACCTGGTCAACCACCCTTGAATACCACATTATAGGAACCGATTGGCCCTGTTCACCACCTGTTCACCACCTCTTTCATGTCGGTCCCATGCACCATAACCACCGTACATCTTTCTATGCGAGATCATGAAGATCGTTAATGTTGATATACCTTTAATATAACTTAGCCTGACCTTCCCTTACTAGCTTCATCATACATCAGTCACTATATCTCTAGCTTTCTATACCATGTGGCACCCTCTGATTCATCGGGGCCTATACCACATCATCATCCTGCCTGCCTGGCTCTGCCACATTTCCCCCTGTCGCGATCCCTGAAGCTTCTCTTTCCTCATCACCTGGATTGTGGGATCACAAGATCCATCCACCTATCAATATATCCACCTACTTAGGCCCAACTGGTCCCTAGTGCCATGTATTAACACCTCTCTATCCCACACACCTTTTACTCCTCGTCATATTCTTCATGAGATAGTGGTTTCATGACATGTGTCATCGTCGTGCCAACAAAAATCATTTTGTCATTCGCTAGTTGACCTCCACTAACCACCAACCACTTAACCATGCTAGCCAAAAATTCATGTGCCTTTAGACACTTAACCATTTGTTCTCTTATTCATAAAAAACACTAAGTAACCCCTTGACACCATTAATGTTGGATAAAAGGCCTTAACCATTTCCTAACAAAACTCCAAGCAACAGTGCCATTGAAAAATAGGTTCATTTCCAATCAATCTAGTTGTGCACAGAGAGAACCTTGGGCAGCCAAAATGTCTTCTTCCATGACCAATGATATTTCCCATGTAAAAATAAGAACACAAATACTCTGCAAAAAAATAATTGAGATATGGTACTCTAAAAAATAAGAGTACTAATAGTAGCTCTATCTAAGGAAGGTTGATTCCAAGGTTAACACTATAATTTAGATCCTTAGGACGTAGACCAAAGACCAAAAAAAACCCTAACACCAAAACCCTTGAATATGTACAAATATACATTATTGTGTATGAAATATTGGAATTATGAGAAAAAAAGGCTTTAGATATTTCCCATGCACAGGAGAGTCTTGCACTTCTCCAGTTGGAATTTTGAAAAAATAGGAATCCTTCCCATCCAGATCCTACACAACAAACGACCCTAACCATAAGGACTCAAATTTTCTGTGGTTTCCTTTGTCTTCTTCTCTTGGATTCCATTGGAGCACCATGTTATTCACATTAAAATTCCCTTCTAATGCTCACTTGTCAAATCGATAGTTAGACTATTGTTGGATCTTCTAATTTTGCACTTCTGCTTCACTTCTAACCTCATCCAACTCTACCAAGTGTAACATTATGTTCTCCATTGGCTTTGCCTTTCTATGTCTTCATCCTAGATTTATTTATAGAATGAAAACAAATTATTCAATTGTAATCTAGCTTGTGTTCCATAATCCATGTCAAAAGGGGACACACCTACATCCTTCTTTACTGTTACCCTGTCAAACCAAAAAGCTATCTTAAACTTTGAATTCCAAGACCTTTTTTCTTCTTCTCTAAGTTTTCATTGATAATCCTTGTAATGCTCTTGTTACTAGATTCTACTTTTCCATTCCCTTGTGGGTGATATGGTGAAGAATAGGAAAAAATTATACCATACTGGTCACAAAAATCCTTGAATTATTCGGACCTAAAGCACATAGAATTATCCATAACTATCTCACTTGGCCGACCAAACCTGGTCAATATATTATCTGTTAGGAAATTAGAGACCACCCTACTAGTTTCCCTCTTGGTTGGTATAGCCTCAACCCATTTTATGAATTAGTTAGTGCCAAATAGGATCCAAGTGTGACCTCCACTAGACTTCTATGAAAACTCACCAATAAAATCATGCCCCATTGGGCAAAAGGAACCTCAACTGAAACTGGACTTAAGGGAAAAGCTCCTAAATACATTAGCCTATCTGAGAACCTTTGTCAATATTTACACCTATGCACAAACTGATGTGTGTCTCTGAACAAACAAGGCTAGTAGAAACCATCTCTAAGTATCTTATGTGTAGTTGTCTTTGTAGAATAGTGTCCTCCACATATACCACTATGTGTTTCTTTTAATACATTCGCAGACTGATCGATGTCTAAACAAAAAAAGAGAAGTCCATCTCTATTTTTCCAATATAAATCTCCTTGAATAAGCACATGTTTCTGACCTTGAAGTCTAAGAGTCCTCCTTTTATTTTCTGTCAAATTCTCAAGACAATTTCTATTCTTCAAAAAGTATACAATATTATTATACCACGGTTGCATCTCAATTCTATTTTTCATTACATTTGTTTGTATATTATTTACTTGGGTAAGCTCTATATTTGTTTCTGTTATGATATTTACTAACCCCAAGCATCTAACCAACTTGGTAATCTGGATCTCCAAGTCAAATTCTTGCATTCTATTGATCCATCTACACCTCTTACCAATAACCTCATCTTGTGAAATAATATCCTTGATAGTAGCATGAGATAAATAATCAATCACCTTGGCACATACCAAATAAGGCCTAAAATCCTTGACTACCTTAACTAAGGCATAATTTTTTTTTTCCATGATTTTATAATTAAATTTTGTTGCCTGAAAATACTTGCTGAAAAATACAACAGGATGTTCAAATCCTTCCTTATCCTTTTGTTGTAGCTTTGCAACAATATTATGGAATGAAGAAAAGGAGAAAAGAGAAAATGGCAACTCATAGTTAGGAGACTTCAAAACTAGTGCTTCCTGAATTGCCAACTTAATCTTATCAAAACCTTGTTGAGAATATTCATCCCAACCATACTTAACAATCTTCTTTAGCAACTTGAAAATAGGTTTTACAATTAATGCAAAATTTATAATAAACCTCCTTACATAATTTTATCTTTCCTAGGAGAGATTGTACACCATCGATGTTCTAGGGAGGAATCAACTTACTAATAGCTTCAATCCTCTCTAGGTCAATTCTTACTCCCTCCTTGGAAACTATGTGTCATAGCAATTTTTCTACTGAGACAATAAACTGACACTTCTTTAGATTAAGAGACACTGCAAACTCCAAAGCCTTACCAAATTTTTTTCCAAATTCTTGCAACATCCATTTCTCTCTAAAAAGTGTCCCCTAAATTCATGAGACCAAATGGCATTCTTACATAAACATAAGGCACCCATTGTGTAGTGAAAGTTCTCTTGATATTCTTTTATTCATTGAACAAAACCCGATTATAACTTGAAAACCCATCCATCATGGATAACATATCACATCTTGTAACTCTTTGTAGTATGGCCTCCATATTAGGAAAGGAATAATTATCCTTGACCGATGCTACATTTATCTAGCTCCTTGAATTCAATAGAAATACTTATGTCTCTATTCCTTTTTCTAACTCATATGAGATTAGACACCCAAGACGAATATCTCATTGGTTTAACAATCCTAGCCTCCCTAAGTTTCAATTAACTCTTCTTGCATTTTTTGTTCTATCAATGGATTGATTGTTGTTTGCTTCTGTCTAATGGGCTTCACATCACGCTTTAGAGAAATATCATGTTGAAATCGGTCCTCTTTGTAGGCCTTAAGATCCTCATATGACCAAGCAAAAACATGCTTGTAATTCTTTAATAAACTCATCAAATTTTCTTTGATGTGAGGAGCTAAGTGCTTCCCAATGTATACCATTTTAGGGACTACCTCTGACCCTAAATTTATCCCCTCAATACTCTTCACTTTAACATCATAATTTCTATATAAGTGACTATCATTTTTACTGAACATGCCTTCTAGTTATACTAAACCCCTAGGAACTACATTTATTGGCAACTGAACTACCTCAGTCCCAAAAATAGTTTTCTTATCATCTATGATTTCAACTAGGGAATTACAATCAATTATCCCACCCTCATAACCATCAACACATTAAATTAACTTGATAATATCACTATCATCCTCAAAGACTTTTTGATTATATACATTATCAAGAATAGCAGCCCTGATCTTAGTTTCAATGGTAGAAATCCCAACCAAAGTCATATCATCATATTTTATGTCTAAATTTGCTAATACATCAGCCATAAAGTTCTTGGATCTTTCTACCCATCCAATTGAGAAAGCATAACAAAATTCTATCCTATCCCAAACAACATGCTTGTATAATTTTTACCTATCCTCTTTTACAACTTACTTGGACCTAATTTGGGAGACTACTAGCTCTGAGTCCCTAAATACTCTTAATAATTTTATTTCATGTTTTATTGTAATCTCTAAGCATACTAAAATTCTTCACACTCTATAATATTATTTATGTATTGGAAAACTAAGATGAAAGAATATATAAAAGTAGTACCTGATGGGGAAATAAATAGTACATTAGTTCCAAATCCTTCCTTGGAGCACACACCATTAAAATACATTTACCATACCCTATCTTGATGTGATTGTAACTGTTATACACTGAATTTGCGCCTTTGATCTCAAGCTCTCTTGGTCTTGATAATTCAGTATAACAAGGGAGTCATCTCAAGGTTGTGGGACCTTTGCTAACTGAGATGAGACCTCCAGATTCTAGGCTGGTTCCTCTTGGATAATTACCTTATCTTTCTCTTAAACAGGAAAGTAAACTTGAGGGGAAAAGGGTTATAAGGATTGCATGGAAAGGAAAAAAACTGAAAGCAAACTACCTACTGGGTGATACACCGAAATTAGGGTTTGGATCTCAGTATAGAGGAATGAAATCAATGGAGGAATTAGGTCTAATAAGTCACAACTCACTAGATAGGCTTGTATAAGTATTTCATAGGAGGGTCTGAACAAAGGACTCAACCTATGACCTGCAAACAAACATCTTTTTCTGCAACTAGGTGTAGGAATGAGACAAGACTTCTAGGGGTGGTAGTATGCCCACAAAACATCTAAAATCAGATCAGACGCAGTAACACACAAAAGCGCAGAAAGTGAGAGGGACTAGGAACCCCAATTTCTATTAACAACATTCATAAACTTCAATCCAATAAGAGATAATCGAGATAGTGAAGACAGGGATAGAACAAATATCACAAGTACCAAAAGAATGTCTTAATCATCAATGGGAGATTACAAAGAGTAGAAGAACCATAGGGTATAACAAATACCACAGATGGATTTCTGAGAAAAGATGACTTCCTTGCAAAAGTGGGCTTCTTTCCTTTACAAAAATGAACCTCCTTTTTTTTTAAAAAGAGTCCTCAGCTCATACTTATGCTTTTTAGCCAACTGCATCATTTATGAGGGCCAAAATATCAGGGATCGGATACAAAGAAAAAGGCTTGTCCAGCCACCGCTCACCCCTTTAAAATTTTACAAAGATACAAGTTGATGACACCAAAGTCATACCCAAAAATATCATCATAAATGCCCCTTCTTAGAAGCAGTCTTATCCCTCTAGAAGAGTCACCAAAGTCTCTGAATTACAATAACTGTTCTGCAGCCCCAAAAAATGCATCCTCTGACCCTTTCAAAGCTGATCTTTTATCTACAAAATATCTAATTTAGATCGTCTGAGAACAATCTGATATCTCTCTGACTCCTTGCCTTCTGTGAGTGAGCGATTCCTTTCTACTCTTTGCACATTTTGAATCTCTTTTCATGTTACCGATATTGAAACAAATCTAATCCTGGGATCGACAGACAGTTCTGTGCATAATCCTACAATTTAGAATACTCTGATGAACTTGGGAAATAATGCAAACTGAGAAAAATACCTCTTTACCTCATATTCTGCCTTATCACATACTCGCACAACTTAATATTCTGTCTTTGTCTCATGCGCGAGTGAGCGACGACATTCATTTTCTACTCAGTCGCGAACTCGCAGTACTTTCTCTGATAGCACTTTCTTTTTGGCGACTAAGGGAAAATGCATTTTAATTTTCATTTATCCTTGCATCACACATTCGCTGGCTACTTTTTCTTTCCTCTGGATTTTGAGCGACTGAGCGACAATCCTTTTCTTCATTGCATCCTCTGTTCAGTCGCACAGTCGCACCACCTTTAACTTTGTTTTTTTTAACTCATGTGCGAGTGGGTGATGACATCCTTTTTCTACTTGGTCACCAACTCAGGGGTCCTAAAATCTCATCTTACCCCTTGCTGCGAGTGCGTGACGACACCTTCTCCTTCTTCAATCGCTCACTCGTGAGCTGCTTTCCTTTGATCTCTATTGTCTAGCGACTGCGCGATGACCATTCCTCTTTGCTCATCGCTGACTTCGCAGGTTATTTTTCCCTTCTGTGAGTTGATCGGTGACTGCGCGATGAGCGTCCACTCTAGCTCATTATGCACTCGTGAGCTGATCTCCCTTTCCATTTACTGACCGGTGACTGAGCGACGAGCCTATCTTTTTGTTGAATCGCACATTTGCAAGCCCCTTTTCATTCGCTTGAGAATAGCAGTGACTGAGCGATGACCCTATCCTTTAGTTCATCGCGCACCCGCGAGTTGACTTTTGATCACCTGAAAACCGCAGCAAGTGAGCGATGAGCTTATCTTTTCCTTCTTGGTCGCTCGGTCGTGGACCTTTATGAATTTTGAATTATGCTTGAGCGACTAAGCGATGAGCTCCCTTTTCAGCTTGTCACACACCTGCGAGCTCATAACCTGAATTTGACAAGGCCTCACGACTGCACGATGCATACCTTAAAGTGCTGAACCCACTCAGTCATGCACAAAATATAACTAGACCCAAGTGGATCACAACTGCGCGATGACAATAATTTATAACTCGTCGCGCAGTCGCGCAATATAAGGACATGACATAAAAACTGATGCGACAGAGCGATGGGCTGAGACATGACTTCAAAAAGGGACATGACCATTTTCACGCGGCAAACACAGAGGATTTAAAAATTAGAAATCCCGGGAAAGAGCAGAAGGTAAGAAATTCAGAGAATGAGTATGAAGTACAGGGAAAAATAGGCCAAATTGCATAGGATGAAAAATTTGGGCAACATTTTGGCAACCTCTGTGGGATGTCAGCCTGCTAGACATGAAAACTAGTAGCCTATTGACATCAAACTATCCATTGGGCATGGAGTCATTTCTTGAGCACAAAACTTGACAGGGCAAAACTGTGCACGTGCACTTCTTGGAAAACATGGAAACTATACTAGAAAGCAGGGAAAGGAAAAAATAGGGAAAAGTTTACAAGAAAACAAGGACCTACAGAGAGGGATTGACCTCAAAGCAAGGCTTCAAGTGGAAACCATTCACTGAGATTGGCAGGGCATCTCTATTAAGAGTTGAAAGCTAGAAAGCATTAGATCCTCTGCACTCTGTTATAACAAATGGTCCACCCCAAAAGGAATTGAATTTTGTGTGCCTGCCAGGTCTGGAACTAAACTCATCCCACTTGAGAACTACATCTCCAACCTTGAAGCTCTTTCCCCTGGCTCTCTTGTCAAAGCTCCTTTTAGTTTGATTCTGATGGAATTCCATACCTTTCATAGATTTGTCTCTGATTTCTTCCAATTCCATCAATTGAGCATGCCTGATCTGTAGGGGATCCTCTTTATCAAATAGGGCATACTGAGTAGCTAAGTCCAGAGCTGGTAATTCTATTGAAATGGAAAGTTCAGCCTCTCTACCATACACCAACATGTATAGAGAATTACCAATGATCTTCTTCGGGGTAATTCTGTCTAACCACAAGGCAGACTTAAGTTTTGTATGCCAATCTCTTTGATTATCCTTAAGAGTCTTCTTAATTATTCTGATTAGGTTCTTGTTTATGGATTCTGCCAAACCATTACCCTGGGGATAATAATTTGAGCTGGTATTCAGATAAATACCATTCTTAACCACCCAATCTGAGACTTTAAGGCCTGTAAATGCCAGTGCATTATCTGAAACAATTGAATTAGGAGTGCCAAACCTATGAATTAAATCATCATAAAAGTTCAGGATAGCACTCTCATTGGCCTCCTTTAAGGCCACTGCTTCTGTCCATCTAGTGAAATAATCTGTTGCAGTGATTATCCACTTGTGTCCTACACTGGATGGAATGTTGATCACACCTATGAAATCTATGCCCCACTTCATGAAAGTTTGGTCAACATTGATTGGTTGAAGGGGCAGATCAGCGAGCTTTTCTTTTCCTGCAAATAAGGCACACTTCATGCACTTCCTAACATAATCATGACTATCCTTGAAGATAGATGGCCAATAGTACCCGACCCTCATGATTTTATAAGTAGTAGTCCTAGGAGAAAAATGACCACCAGCTGGTCCATCATAGAATTCAAACAGGACATCCGCTACCTTTTCTGAATCTATGCATCTCAAAAGAACACCATTGTGATCTTTTCTAAAAAGGACATTATCAATCAACACAAAAGGAATAGATTGTAACCTGTAATATCTT
>MU226277.1:1761085-1776241 GCA_018584345.1 Thuja plicata | reverse complement strand
TGTTAACTGCTCAACCAGAGACAAGTTATCTGATTTATCCTCAAAATGCTTACTTAATGTATCCCCTAATTCATCCCAAGAAGTAATAGACCCAACAGTTAAAGTTCTAAACCATTCAAGGGCCTTAACTTTTAGAGATGCTGCTAATAACTTGGTGGCAACATCTTCTTGAGTAATGTTGTGGATGCTGCAAATGGTAGTCACATCTCTTATGTGCTCAAAAGTTGTGGTCTGCCCTTCACCTGTGAAATTGGGCAAGCTTTTTAATGCCACCAAGGGCACATTGTGATGCACTACAAAATTTAATGGGCTCCCTTGATTGAAAGGTGAAAAGGCAAAATTTCTAGCCATTGCAGGAGCTAAAACTTGAAAATTCACAACAATATGAGCTGTACTTGAATCTTCCTCTTCTAGATCTCTGGTTAGAGATCTTCCTCTTCTTCTCTGATGAAAAGAAAAAGGTCTTTTTTTGATGAATTAGGAGGTGTAGACTGAACTCTCCTTGCAGGGGAATCCCTTTGAGTTGACCTACCTTTGTGACCTCTCTTCAAGGGCAACTCTGAAAATTCAGTGGGTTTTGAGCTCCTAGTTTCAATCCTACTCATATACCTTAAACAAGGCTGGCCTGAAACTTTGAAACCAGTGGAGTCGCCAGATATACTTGTCAGAACAACTTCTTAAAAGTTTGTATTATGTGACCTCCCACCGGGCGTGCCAGAAATGTTATACACTAAATTTGCACCTCTGATCTCAAGCTCTCTTGGTCTTGATAATTCAGTATAACAAGGGAGTCATCTCAAGGTTGTGGGACCTTTGCTAACCGAGATGAGACCTCCAGATTATAGGCTGGTTCCTCTTGGATAATTACCTTAGCTTGCTCTTAAACAAGAAAGTAAACTTGAGGGGAAAAGGGTTATAAGGATTGCATGGAAAGGAAAAAAATTGAAAGCAAACTACCTACTGGGTGATACACTGAAATTAGGGTTTGGATCTCAGTATAGAGGAATGAAATCAATGGAGGAATCAGGTCTACTAAGTCACAAATCACTAGATAGGCTTGCATAAGTATTTCATAGGAGGGTCTGAACAAAGGACTCGACCTATGACCTGCAAACAAACATCTTTTCTGTAACTAGGTGTAGGAATGAGACAAGACTACTAGGGGTGGTAGTATTCCCACAAAACATCTAAAATCAAATCAGACGCAATAACACACAAAAACACAAAAAGTGAGAGGGACTAGGAACCCCAATTTCTATTAACAACATTCATAAACTTCAATCCAATAAGAGATAATCAAGATAGTGAAGACAGGGATAGAACAAATATCACAAGTACCTCAAGAATGTCTTAATCATCAATGGGAGATTACAAAGAGTAGAAGAACCAGAGGGTATAACAAATACCACAGATGGCTTTCTGAGAAAATATGACTTCCTTACAAAAGTGGGCTTCTTTCCTTTACAAAAATGAACCTCCTTTTTTGTTAAAAAGAGTCCTCAGCTCATACTTATTCTTTTTAGCCAACTACATCATTTATGAGGGCCAAAATATCAGGGATCGGATACAGAGAAAAAGGCTTGTCCAGCCACCGCTTACCCCTTTAAAAGTTTACAAAGATACAAGTTGATGACACCAAAGTCATACCCAAAAATATCATCATAAATTCCCCTTCTTAGAAGCAGTCTTATCCCTCTAGAAGAGTCACCAAAGTCTCTGAATTACAATAACTGTTCTACAGCCCCCAAAAATGCATCCTCTGACCCTTTCAAAGCTGATCTTTTATCTGCAAAATATCTGATTTAGATTGTCTGAGAACAATCTGATCTCTCTCTGACTCCTTACCTTCTACGAGTGAGTGATTCCTTTCTACTCTTTGCACATTTTGAATCTCTTTTCCTATTACCGATATTGAAACAAATCTAATCCTAGGATCGACAGACAGTTCTTTGCATAATCCTGCAATTTAGAATACTCTGATGAACTTGGGAAATAATGAAAACTAAGCAAAATACCTCTTTACCTCATATTCTTCCTTATCGCATACTCGCACAACTTAATATTTTGTCTCATGCGCGAGTGAGCGACGGCATTCATTTTCTACTCAGTCGTGAACTCGCAGTCTTTTCTCTGATAGCACTTTCTTTTTGGCGACTGAGCGCCAATGCATTTTACTTTTCATTTATCCTTGCATCGCACATTCACTGGCTGCTTTTCCTTTCCTTTGGATTTTGAGCGACTGAGCGACAATCCTTTTCTTCATTGCATCCTCTATTCAGTCACACAGTCGCACCACCTTTAACTTTGTTTTTTTTTAACTCATGTGCGAGTGGGCGATGACGTCCTTTTCCTACTTGGTCGCCAACTCATGGGTCCTAAAATCTCATCTTACCCCTTGCTGCGAGTGCGCAATGACACCTTCTCCTTCTTCAATCACTCACTCGCGAGCTACTTTCCTTTGATCTCTATTGTCTAGCGACTGCGCGATGACCATTCCTCTTTGCTCGTCGCTGACTTCATGGGTTATTTTTCCCTTCTGTGAGTTGATCGGCGACTGCACGATGAGCGTCCGCTCTGGCTCGTCACACACTCGCAAGCTGATCTCCCTTTCCATTTACTGACCGGCGACTGAGCGACGAGCCTATCTTTTTGCTAAATCGCACATTCGCAAGCCCCTTTTCATTCGCTTGAGAACAACAGCGACTGAGCGATGACCCTATCCTTTAGTTTGTCACGCACCTGCGAGTTGACTTTTGATCACCTGAAAACTGCAGCGAGTGAGCGATGAGCTTATCTTTTCCTTCTTGGTCGCTCGGTCGCGGACCTTTATGAATTTTGAATTATGCCTGAGCGACTAAGCGACGAGCTCCCTTTTCAGCTCATCGCACACCCGCGAGCTCATAACCTGACTTTGACAAGGCCTCGTGACTGCGTGATGCATACCTTAAAGTGCTGAACCCGCTCAGTCGCGCACAAAATATAACTAGACCCAAGTGGATCGCGACTGCACGATGACAATAATTTACAACTCATCGCGCAGTCGCGCAATATAAGGACATGACATAAAAACTGATGCGACAGAGCGATGAGCTGAGACATGACTTCAAAAAGGGACATGACCATTTTCACGTGGAAAACACAGAGGATTTAAAAATTAGAAAGCCCGGGAAAGAGCAGAAGGCAAGAAATTCAGAGAATGAGTATGAAGTACAGGGCAAAACAGGCCAAATTGCATAGGATGGAAAATTTGGGCAACAGTAACTCCTCAATTATTGGGTCTTCATTCTTCACTTTGGTTTTAACTTGTTCAATTCTGAAATTTTCCATGTCAACATCCATGAAACAATTCAACACCTTTGGATCACTCCTCTCAATTATGTTTGGATCACGTGGCTCTCTATATAACTTAACATCACTCCCATTGATAGGGATAGTAGCATAAGACAATTCCAACTAGACATGCCCTCCAATGGTTGTTGCCTAATGAATAGATAACAACATTCCATAATGAGGTTGTGTATCAATCACAACAAAATTCAATCTGAAAGTAGCCTCAGGGAAAGGAACAATGTTGACCTCAATACCTTTCAAGGTTATAATCAAAGGCATCTCTCTATTATCCATATAAATACACCTCCCAAAATATGTAATTGTATCCTCTTAAAATGGAAGCACTTCCATGTTAAGAACATTTAGCCCTCCTTAGGGGGTGTTTTTGAGCACTACCATATTGTCCCCTCATTTTTACATTCTCTCTTGCTTTTGTGTTTGTTTAGGACCTTGATTGGGCCTCTTCGGGCACCATCCCTCCCATATGACATATTTTCCAGGGGTTATGACTCTCTCAGTCAAGGTTGACCTCGACCTTGACCTAGGTCAAGGTCAACATCAACCTTGACCTAGGTCAAGGATGACCTCAACCTTGACCTTGGCCCCCCTTTCAAATCTGGAAGTTTATCGGCTGTCAGAGGTCATTAAAAGTTCATTTACCACTCCCCGACCGGCTATTTTGGGTTCTGAAGAAATGATTATTAAATTATACTTAATATTGGTCCTCTTCTAGAGGTATAATTCTAATTGGAATTTAATTCTCCTATGTAGGCCTCTCTAGAAGATTGTGCCCTAGTTTCATATATAAGGAAGTTTTCTGCTCTCATTTTCTCTAAGAAAGAAGTCATCAAGAAAAAAGTCCAAGCATCCATTTGTTCTCAAGATTTCAAGGTGTTTCAAGTCTTCCTCCCAAGAATTTAAGTTCTCCATTGAAGATCAAGGATTCAAGCTTTCAAGCCTTTGAAGGGATTTGTTTCAAGCATTCAAGACTCATCATTCAAGCCCTAGATCTATCCATCATGGTGATGTGATCTTCCTTCAAGATCCTTTGTTTATCCTCAAGACTCATTCATTCTCTCTTCAAGGTGGATTCCAAAGCAAACAATCATGGAGGTTTTTGGTTTCTAATATTGAGTCCAAGATTTCATATTTACATACTTGTTTACATTTAAAATATAATTGCATATGTATTGAATATCATAGCTTCATTATTAGATTTATTTCTACTACTTTCTAGCATTCTTTATTTCAATTATTGATTTCAAGGTTAATTCCTAAATTGGGGTTTTACTAAGGCAAACGCCTCCCCCCAACAAACAATCCATTTTTCTCACAGGTGCAGGTTTGGAATAGCGGATTGGAGTGCATATTAGGATACCCCATTCCGAAAACTTCCTGGATCCAAAAACAGATTTCCTATCTGAGACTTTTTAGGTCGATTCTACCATAGGTCAAAATTGGAAATTGTGGGTCAATGGTGGCATTAACTTGAGGGTCAAAATTGGAACTATGTTAGAACGGAAAAATATTTCTAGGTTTTGTTCATTTCTTCATTTCTATTCCAGATTAGGTCTCAGATTTTCCATAAACTGAGTGTAGACCGCCAAAAATAGAATTCTTCAGATCTATAACATTTTAAGGTTAGTAATTTCCTCCTATTCATTTCAATCTTTCTAAATCTATCACAAATTCAAATCTATAAACATGTATCTAAGATCTTCCTCTTTTCTCTTATTGCCTAATTATTGATTCATTTATGCATTGATCCTTCCTATGGGGTTAATCAATTTGGATCCTTCATTTGTGTATCTAAGGATAAAAGGAGAACATCTTATTTACCTCCTACATTTAAAATACATCTATTACATACCCCAAACATACTTAAATGTAATATTTTATATGTTACATTTTGGTGAACCCATGATTGACCACTCTTTCTTTTTGGTGTTAGATGCTTTGCCTCTTTTCCTTAGAGACTAGATCTTGCATACATACTAAATTATTTTTCTTTTATGCTCTTGTAGTTTAAAATACACAAAAAAAACTACATACTCATAAAAAAAAAATTCTTGCATTTCATTCACTATGAAGATCTTTAAGATGCTTTGGGTTATGGTTACTTTTCTCATTATGTTTTTTTTAGCATCTCTTTATAGTACTTATGATGTTTATGGGAGTATCATCCATTTCATCATGTTTGTTAATCTTCATGTTTCACTTTCTTATGCTATTTTGAGATTAAGTAATACTAGTCTTCCTACTTTCAAAACTTTCATTAAGGATTTGTGTAGTGGACTTATTGCTCTTTTGGATTATGTGAAGAATTGGGTAGATGATACCCTATTTACTAATATTCCTAATCTTTATCTATCTCCTAATCTTCTTAATCCTAATCCTATCATGCTTAATCCAATTCATAATATTCCTATTTCTATTTCTCCATCATCTATCCCTTGTTCCTCTCACACTTATGATGGGGCTCAAGCTAGGGTTCATGATGCAGATGTTCAAGAATTATTTCATTTACCTTCTCCTTCCTATCTGATTCATGATGATGTTAAAAGGAAAAACAAGGAAACCTCTTCTCAACCTATCATTCCACCATACACAACATTTTCTCATGAACACCATAATCAATCTTCTCCTGTAGAATCTTTGCAAGATATGTACACTGCCGGATATACCATGGTGGATAAACAATCCTATAAGGGTTTAGGTCTTGGTGTCAATGAAAAAGGCATTAGAAACCCAATTCATTCATCTCCTAAACAAGATATGCATGGTATAGGTTTCCTTCCTTCTCAATTCAATGTGGCTAATCTTAATTATCTTCCTCCTCTTCATATTCTTCTTCCAACACCTTCCTTATATCACCCTAATAGTCACCAAGATGTGGCTAAGAAAGTATATGTCCAGTTAATGAATTCTAAGAAATAAATCTTTAAACCTATGCTGAAAAATACTCTCTCTAAATACAAATGTCCTTTTCATTATATTGATACACATTTACTTGTTGATTGTCTGCATTTCAAACTATATGTTAGAGAAAGAGCTTCTTTAGGAATTATATCTCATTCCCGTGCAGTATTACAATTTCTTCATATTTTTGATATAGGGCATTCCCCTTGTTCTTCTATAAATTAGATAAGATTTTTTATCCGCTTCTCTCTTAACTGGGGGCAATATGTATTTCCTTCCAATCCTCTAGGATCCATTATGCTCTTAGCATGTATTTTTATTTTGAGTTTAATCAATTAATCTTTCTATATTCTATCCCTATAAATTTCTATTATGATACATTCACTCATAATCATTCATGATATCTTTTCTAGGACATTTGTTTTTGTAAATATATCTCTTTTCTATAACATCTCTTGATATAATTTGGTATATCACTTTCTTTCATCCCTGGGGGAGAAAGGTATTTTTCCTTCTTCCTCTATCTAAGGATATACTTTCCTTAGCTTAGTGGCATTTGTTTATCATACAACATTATTTCCTTATAAAGATTTATGCTTTTGGCTATGGATAACCTCTTATATGAGAGGTGATTGTCCTAGGTCATTACCTCTTCTTTATTTTTTAAATTATATTCTTTATAAACTCCTGCCTTTGCTTTGGGTTAGAGTTTCATTCCGAGATTCCTCTTCCTCTTGATTGCAGGGGGCTTGATGGTCGAACCTTTGGTCCCTCTTTTCTTTAGAAGATCACATTTTATCCTAAGCACTCCTCTACAATGGGGGTCTTGATGATAACATCTCTTCCTCTTTGAGGATCCTTTTTCCATATGTGACATATCCATTTCACAATTATCTATGTTCTTAGAGGTAAGGGTCAATACTATTTGCTAAGGATATAGTGTATATTGTTGTTAAGCTAGATATCTCCTTACCTTGTGAAGTAGGTATCCTCTTTTCTCTTCCTTATCCTTCCTAGTGGGTAGTCACGATAAGGAGGGGGGCATATATAGGGTCTCCCTTATACTAAAGTTTACATTAGTTTACATTTTACAACATGCTAAATCCTCGGAAGGTAACGCACATAAGTTGCTAAATCCTGAAGAGACACACATTTTTATTTTTACATGTTTTGCTAAATCCTCAGAAGATAACACACATAAGTTGCTAAATCCTAAAGAGATATGCATTTTACAATATGCTAAATCCTTGGATGGTAACATACATAACTTGCTAAATCCTGAAAAGACAAGCATTTTATATTCCATAATGATACAAGAATGTGGATTTATGGATATTTCAAAAGCCGTCAGAAGACGCATTACAATTACAAGGAACAGTTTATGGGTGAACCTATTGGGCTTTCCCTCCTTGGTGATTCATGGTAAGGTGGGAATCTTACTAGGTGAGGTAATCAATATTTCTTTTCTCTCTTTCACTTTCATGCTAGTAGGATTAGATCATGAAGCTATGTTATTTATAGTGTTTCTCTTGTCTTCTTTATGTAGTCATGTATGTTCTCTATGATTAATTCCTCTTTACTTTCATATATTTGTGCATGTATGTTGAGTTAGAATCCTTATTCTAGGGGCTCATGTCCTTTACTAAGTGATGTTCTATGTCGTTGCGATCCACTAGAGTCTTTCTTCTAACTTTACCGCAAGTATGTTCGATTTCCATACTCCCTCTAAAGTGGGGTCTTAATGTATCATTTTAAAATAGAATCACTTCCATGTTAAGAATGTTTAGCCCTCCTTAGGGTTTTTTTTTTACCACTATCATATTGTCCCCTCATTTTTGCATCCTCTCTTGCTTCTGTGTCTGTTTAGGACCCTGATTGGGCCTCTTCTGGCATATTTTCTAGGGGTTCTAACTCTCGGGGTCAAAGTCGACCTCCACCATGACCTAGGTCAAGGATGACCTCGACCTTGACCTCAGTTACCCTTTCAAATCTGGAAGTCTGTCAGCTACCGAAGGTCATTAAAAGTTCTTTTCTCGCTTCTGGGTCAGCTATTTTGGGGTTTGAAGTGATGATTCTTAAATTATATTTAATATAGGTCCTCTTCTAGGGGTATAGGTCTAATTGGAATTTAATTCTCCTATGTAGGCCTCTCTAGAAGATTATTCCCTAGTTTCATATATAAGGAAGTTTTCTCCTCCCATTTTCTCTAAATATAATCCCAAGCATTAAGTCATATCAAGGAGGAATCATCAACAAAGCACTAAGTCTATCTAAGAAAGAAGTCATCGGGAAAAAATTTCAAGAATCCATTTGTTCTCAATATTTCAAGGTGTTTCAATTCTTCCTCCCAAGCATTCAAGTTCTCCATTGAAGATCAAGGATTCAATCTTTCAAGACTTTGAAGGCATTTGGTTCAAGCATTCAAGACTCATCATTCAAGCCCTAGATCTATCCATCATGATGGTGTGAACTTCCTTCAAGATCTTATTTTTATCCTCAAGACTCATTCATTCTCTATTCAAGGTGGATTCCAAAGCATACAATCATGAAGCTTTTTGGTTTCTACTATTGAGTCCAAGCTTTCATATTTACATACTTGTTTACATTCAAAATACAATTGCATATCTATTGAATATCATAGCTTCATTATTAGATTTACTTCTACTAATTTCTAGCATTCTTTATTTCAATTATTGATTTCAAGGTTAATTCCTAAATTGGGGTTTGACTAAGGCAAACCCCTCCCCCAAACAAAAAATCCATTTTTCTTGCAGGTGTAGGTTCAAAACATCATATTAGAGTGCAGATTTAGATACCCTTTTCAGCAAACTTTTGGGATCTGAAAACATATTTCTTGCCAGAGACTTTTTAGGTCGATTCTACCCTAGGTCAGAATTAGAAATTTTGGGTCAATGGTGACATTGAATTGAGGGTCAAAATCAGAACTATGTAAGAATGGAAAAAGATTTTTGGGCTTTGTTTGTTTCTGTATTTCTATTCTAGATTCAGTCTCAAATTTTCCTGAAACTAAGTGAAGGCCCCCAAAAATGGCATTCTTCAGATCTATAACATTTTAAGGTTAGTACTTTCCTCCTATTCATTTCAATCTTTCTAAATCTATCACACATTTAAATCTATAAATGGGTTTTAAAATCTCCGTCTTTTCTCTTATTGCCTAATGATTGATTCATTTATGCATTGATCCTTCCTTTAGGGTTAATCAATTTGGATCCTTCATTTGTGTATCTAAGGATAAAAGGAGAACATCTTATTTACCCCCTACATTTCAAATACATCTATTACATACCCCAAACATACTTAAATATAATATTTTATATGTTACAGTATCAACTTTTAAGTCAAACTCCTTCATAACAGAATAAGGCATTTCAATTTCTACAACAACTGAATCTATCATAAAAATTTTATTAATTGGTCATTCACCAAAAAAGTATCATAGAAAGGATCTACTTGATAAATCTCTTGAGTAATTATGTTCCCCACATAAATCCTAGGATTTTCCTGCTCCTCATCATTTCCCTTTTATTGGTGGTCTTTGTAGCAGGAACAACATCATTAGGTATAGTTTTAAGTAAAGTGAAAGAAGCCTCTCTATGCTCCTTTATCTTCAACATTTCAATTAAAGGCACCAATACCTTTATCTGAGATAATGTATGATTCATGTCCCTAGATTGCCCTATTTTTTTATCAGTATTAGGGGTACTCTTGCTTGTATCTAGAATATTGTCTTTATGTTCCCCTAATTTCATCTTACCATCCTTGGTATTAGCCTTGTCTTCATTTTGAATTGAGGCTTCAGGTTAATTTTATTTTATAAACAATTAACCAAGATTTCCCTAATCCCTATCCAATTTCCTATTTCTCAAATTGTAGGTACTCCTAGCTTGAGCAATAGCAACAACAGTGAGAGATCTCACTTCTTCTTTACTACACCTTCTTAATTGAAAATGTTCATCCTTTGTATTATAAACATTGATAGTATGATTCATAACATCATATGGTTCATCATTCTCTTCCCTAGTATATCTCATGAACATATTAATTTGAGGCCCCTCCTCTTCTTTAGTAGTTTGTTCATCATTATCCTCTATTAAGACTACCAAAGCTTGTGCAACTGCACATTTGAAAGGAGAATGTGGCATATTGTAGGCCACACACCAAGGAACATTTTCTACATTGTGTGTAATTTTCCACTTCAATGGATCAGCAGTTTCTCTAATGTTTTTACGTCTTGGCTTCACTGGTATAGGTTTACCATCCTTCCAATTTGTCTTATATGGCATCACCTGTAGCCTATAAGGCTTATCAAAGATTTGAAATAGTTTTCTATTATTCTGAAACCCCTTTTCATTCTTTTCTACCTTAGCAGTAAGGTATTTGATTGCACTTACCAGTTTGTCAACTCTATCAAATTTGACCTCTTCTTTAGGAAATCTATTAGATTGATCTTTAGGATATTTCCATAATCTACGATCATCTCTCTTCTCAAGTTGACATGAGGCTCTTCTATTAATCTCTATATTAACTGCAATCTTGTAAGCCACCCTCAAAGTATTATAATTTTAATCTCTTACAAGATAAGCAATCTTTCCATCCAATGCATTGAAATACGTAGTGAGATACACATTCTCATTGTTGGTAAATAGATTGTTCTTTTTCACTTTAACTCTAAAATGCCCAAATATTAATGAAACAATCAAATACAATAGTTGGGAAATATAACTGAATAACTAATTTCCCTCTGAATTTGAAGGTATAGCTCCCTTATGTGATTAATCTTCAATGAATTTGTTCTTTCCTATTTTAATGGTTTTTTTTTCTTAACCTAAGAACAGAAGAGGAAATCCGAACTAGGCCTAGATAGGAACTAGTTCAGGCAAATATATTTAACTTTCTATCTAGCCAAATTTCAAGACTTTATAAATCATATAAGATCCTAAAATTGGTAATGCAAGAAATGATAATGAAGATGCAAACATTAAACTAAAAGATCAATGATAAATCTATGATGATGAATCGATCTACTTCATAATAATATTTCTCAGAATCTATGGATGACACCCAGATTTCCCCCTTAATTAACTGTATCAAATCATAATACAGAACTTTGGTTTAATCTTGAACTATAAATCCAATTTAAAGAAACATTCAAATTGACAGAAAGATAGATGCAATGGAATAGTTAAAATATTGGCATACAGACAAACAAATTTGACTCAACAAAAATTAATTTCTTCACACCAAAATTTAGCCAACCTTTGTATTGATTTTCAAAATAGTACATATAGATCCCAGAGTTGGACCATTACAAGAAAAAGGGGGAACCAAAACGGTTCAAATTCCCTAACCAAAAATGATAAACAAATGTTTATTTGTTACAAGATCTTTCAAAAATTAGTACAAGAGGGAAAATATTTATGCCTCCATTTACTTCCCCTTATCTATTTTTCACCTTATATGTGGTGACAGCTGTGATAACCGGAATTAGGTATATAAAGTTTTCTTTTCTCCTTTCTAGGATTTTTAGTGAACAATTGATTATAGATATGTGTATTGATATTTGTTCAATGTATAATATTTTGCAGGCATAGTTAGCAGAGCACATTACCTCTAGTGTGGGCTCAGAGCATCTTCATATGACACCTACTTGTGGTTAGGTAAGTTTTAAATATACAATGTAGGTTTAAGCATGCATGTGTATGTAATTACACAATGTAGGTTTAAGAATGCATGTATATATTATATGGATGTTGTGTACTAAATTTGTAAGAGTCATTTTCTGCTTCACAGCTAGAGGATGCTTGTGAAACTCGGGCACAACACATTACCTCTAGTGTTGGCTCGGAGCATTTTCATAGGAGGGATTCAGTAGATGTGACACCTACTAGTAGTCAGGTAAGTTTTAAATATATGCAAGTTTAAACATGCATTTATAATGTTTCAAGTATTTGACATTAATATTATTATATATACATGCATTTATATTCACAGGGATCAGTTGCTACTTCACAGCTAGAGGATGGTTGCGGCAATCGGTCAGAGGGTCGCTCTGTTTGCATGCACCTAGATGAATCTCTAGTTTAGGACATGTTGCACAGATCTTTGATTTGAGACTCATTATATATGTCATTATTATATGTTTTATATTTTTATTTTATGATTCAGGACATATATTCATTAGCTGATTATCTCATTTGATTAGATGGTTTCATTTGATTAGATGTTATGATTTTATTAGATGATTTGATTAGATGAGTTCATTGGATTAGATGGTTTCATTGGATTTGATATTTTTAGTTTATGATTTGAGACATATTTATTAGCTGATTAGTTGATTTGATTAGATGGTTTCATTTTATTAGATGTTATGATTTGATCAGATGATTTGATTAGATGAGTTCATTGGATTAGATGGTTTCATTGGATTTGATATTTTTAGTTTATGTTTCGAGACATATATTGATTAGCTGATTTGATTAGATTGTTTCATTTGATTAGATGTCTTAAGGGGATGTATTAAGGGCATCTATAATTAATATCATAAAAATAAGGGGATGTCTTAAGGGGAACTAGAATTAATATCATAAAAAAATAACAAGAACTAATACATGTAACTAATGGACAATAAGTATTCTAGCTCATTTTAGAACTAATTTCATCATGTTTTAGTGTTCAAACTAATGTCTTAAGGGGATCTTTAACTAATTTAAGAAATCTATAAAATTTATTGAATAATCAAAGCATACATTTAAGTAATCTAAAAAATGTCAAATTACGAATCTAACAAATGTCTTAAGGGGATGTCTTAAGGGGATCTAGAATTAATATCATAAAAATAAAAAGAACTAATACTTGTAACTAATGGACAATAAGTATTCTAACTCATTTTAGAACTAATTTCATCATGTTTTAGTGTTCAAACTAATGTATTAAGCGGATCTTTAACTTATTTAAGAAATCTATGAAAATCATTAAACAATCAAAGCATACATTTAAGTAATCTAAAAAATGTCAAATTACTAATCTAACAAATGTCTTAAGGGGATCTAGAATTAATATCATAAAAAATAACAAGAACTAATAAATGTCACTAATGGACAATAAGTATTCTAACTCATTTTAGAGCTAATTTCATCATGTTTTAGTGTTCAAACTAATGTCTTAAGGGGATCTTTAACTAATTTAAGAAATCTACAAAAATCATTGAACAATCAAATCATACATATAAAAACATACATGTATCAACAAATTATATAGTCCATCATATGTTTGAATATATCAACAAATTTTAGTCCATCATATGTTTAAATATATCAACAAAGTACATAGTCAATATAATCTAAAAATATCAAGTAGCTCTTAATGTGCATGAAATATGTACATACTGTAACATACAAAATAGAGGTTACCAAAATGTAACATAGAGAATGTAACATTTGAAATAAGTGGGGGAAAGATAAGATATTCCTCTCCTATCCCAAGGTGCACAAAGGAAAGATCCAAATTGATCAACCCAAAAAGGATCAATGCACAAATGGACCAATCATTTGGAAATGAGAGCAAAGAGGAAAGTCTTAAATTTCCTATTTTATGGAAAAGGAATGAATGTGTGATAGATTTAGAAAGATTGAAATGGATAAGAGAAAAGTACTAACCTTGAAATATTGCAGATCAAAGATTGTTGTTTTCTGATGTCTGTAGACGGTTTCTAGAAATGCTGACAGTTGATCTCGAACCGCAACACCGAGATGAACAAAACCCAGAAATATTTTTCTGATACAATGTCGTCTTATGAAAAAGGTTGACCCTCACCCACAAATTCCAACTCTATCCTGCACAGATCCGAAAGTGTCCCTATTCACGCTGTCCGAAAGAAGACTGAAAAGGGTATCCAGATCTGGTCTTAGATCTATAGTCCTGAAACTATACCTGCAAGAAAAAAGGTTTTGTTTGTTGTGGGGGAGAGGTTTGCCTTGGTCAAACCCTAGTTTTGGAATTAACCTTAATGTATAATTGAAATTGCATAAAGATAACAAAGTAAAAACTTAAATTCACCTTGCTTGTAAAGTCCTTGTGGTGGATTCAAATCCGTGAATCCACATGTATGCTTCAAAGTATGGAATGTATAATGGTAGGATGTCTTTAATCTCTTACTTGTAGATCTCCAACACCAAGTCTTGAATGAGTTCTTGAACTTGACGAGGGCTTGGAAGAAGATGGATGGAGAGATCACCAAAAGGGCACCTTGTGGCTTGAATCCTTCAATAGCTTCCAACGGATCTCCTTCATGAAAATGGATGCTTGAGAATGATGGATGCTTGCCTCAAATCTTGCTTTATTTCTTGCTTGAATTGCACTTGTTGATGCTTGATATCGCTTAGACTTCAATGGAGAACTTAGATTCAACTTAGAGAAAATGAGAGGAGAAAGCTCCCTTTTATATGAAACTAGGGCACAATCTTCTAAGGAGGCCTACATAGGATAATTAAATCACCATTAAAGCCTTTACCCCTAGGAGAGGACCTATATTAAATAAAATTTAGGAATCCACACTTCGAAACTTGAAATAGCCGACCCGGAAGCGGGAGAGAACTTTTTGTGAGGACCAACATCTGGGAAACTAAAAGTTTCTAGGATTTGAACCCTGGGAAAGGGTTGAGGTCAGCCCTATCCTAGGACAGGGCTGAGGTCAACCCTATTGTAGGTCAGGGCCAAGGTCAACCTTATCCTAGGAGGTTGACCCTATCCCTAAATCCCAGAAACACAAGTCTGCAACCCAGAATGCCAAAATCAGGTCAGAAAAATGGTGGACAGAAAGGCAGAATAGGGGGGGAAGCCATGTCAAGATTAGGAACCTAATCAAGGTTCTTTTCATGACCCCAAACC